>LBNU01029515.1:33528-50779 GCA_014162995.1 Artemisia annua
AGGCGGAATCTACAACCAGCTAGCTCACTAAATTTGATTTAAAATATTTGTCTGGAAAATTTTGGAGTATCATCTAATTACACAGAACAAGGGACTGTATGCCAGCCTGCCACTAGCCTACTATTACAAGAAAAAAGTGTACAAGAAACCTCGGACAGTCAAGAAACCCATTTGATACACAATGAGAACCCACTTGAAACCAACTATAACGACAACCTCAAACCACGACCACCATTAAACCCCACGTTGAAACCATGAGGATCCCATAATGCCGGAAAACCACAAAAGAACAATATATCCATGCTATTCTTGAAAATATAATTATTTTCCCATCTCCTCTTGAAAACGATACCGCTCTATTTCTTTCCGTATCAAAAAGCAAACAACAACAGTCAAACTGTTTCGAACAACAAAATATCAAGTATTCCATCTCCTATTTTGAAGAGAACAACAAATTTAAAAAAAAAAAAAAAAAAAAAAAAAAAAAAAACACCCCTACGCCAAAAAAACCCAGAACTTCATCCTAATCCCATCTTCTTAGCACATCTTTAAGAACAAACAGGAGTCCCATCTATATATACTACTTCAGGTTCTTGAACACAATAAACAGATCCAAACAAATCTTGAGTATACAAACCAACTATAACTTGATACACACATCGAAACGAAACATCAGCAGATTCCTGGTACACCGGATACATCGCGGTTTTGTTTATTACATACCACGATTGGTATCCGGTGTACCGTACTGGGGAGGAGAAGGGAGATGAAAAGTATACCACGGGCACGATGTATCCGGTGTTATCCGATGGAGGAGAAGAGATAAAAACGGATCGGTGCGATTTTTTATCTTTATTTTTTTGTTTATGGACGCTGATATGATTATGGAGTGGGGTTAAAATAGGCGCGCTTTTAGTCGCCGGAAGAATGAGACGGCGAGAGAGTGAGATAGGAGGGAGGCTGGGTGAGAGAGAGAAAGGAGGCCGATTGTTTTTGTGACGAGAGAGAAAGGAGGAAGGGCTGAGTGAATGGGTTTTATTAGGTTAAATGATATAATTAATGAATTTGTAAATTCCCGATGTGGCCCTTTTTCATTTAATTTGTTTAATTACATTTTAAAATTAAGCTTATTAATTAAGTAACATTGACGATTTGCTTCAGATCTTATTTTTATAATTTTAACTTGGATCTTATTAGAACCCAATTCTATATATATATATATATATATATATATATATATATATATATATATATATATATATATATATATATATATATATATATATATATATATATATATATATATATTATAAGACATACATATATAAAATATATATGGTAGTACATCTCGCACCATGTTTCTCAATTACCATGACCAAATATTTTCCTATACTTTACATGTTACAGTTTAATGAACTTTATCACTATAGAACAATTAAGATGTAGCAAAGAGCAACATATATACCAGGATTTATGAGCGTAATAATATAAAAGCATGTGATATTGTTTTTTATGAAACATCAATAATAAAGACTGATTTCAATATTAAAACTACGCCAATTATTGTACGTCATTCATGCAATTAATTAACATGTACAACTAAATCCTTATGATCAACATTATTAAATATTCTGCTTGACGATCAAAAACTGTTTAATCATCAAGTACCGACTAATAACAATAATAACCATGTATGCCAAAAAAACATAGATTATAACTTAAGCTAATCTTTAAAGGTAGGCAAATTGTTCATAATCGATAACTAATCTTATATAAGTTAAAGGTAGGCAAATTGCGTATGATGTTTCACCAATTAAATTTGTCAAATAATTTTACTGAATATCTTCATAATGATTCTACAGGCTTTCTTCAAACAATTATCAAATTGTATTAAATCTGTTTAGATGCCAATTATGACATTCTTATTCACATATATTTGATATTTGAAACAACCTTCTACATCGTATGCTGGTGTTACTTCTAATGAACCTAAGAAATACATGTCTAACTTTCGTAGGCTGGAGTGTACCAAGAAATCAAACGGTGTGAATCTTTCTGTACCTATGAAAGTGGTTGAAGAGGTGAACACTAGGTTTGAGAATACTCTGTATGGGTACTTCCTTGGCCAATGAATTGCTTTTTCTGTTGTCGATTACTATGTACGCAATGCGTGGGCTATGTTTGGTATACAGAAGGTAATGATGAATGCAAAGGGGTTCTTTTTCTTTAAGTTTAACTCGAAGAAAGGTGTTGATGATGTTCTTGAAAATGGTTCTTGGTTAATTAGAAATGTACCTATTATTCTTAAATCAAGGACATTGAACACCAACATGCTTAAAGAGGATTTGACCAACATCCCGGTGTGGGTTAAATTCCATGATGTCCCTCTGGCTATGTTTTCTGACGATGGTCTTAGTCTGCTTGCCACATTGATTGGTACACCCAAAAGGTTCGATGCTTATACTAGCCAAATGTGCAAGGACTCATGGGGCCGTAGTAGTTTTGCTAGATGCATGATTGAAGTGAAGTCGGATGAGGTTCTTCAGGATAGCCTCACTGTTGAGATACCTTTACTTGATGGTACGGGGTCGACTATTGAGAAGATTCGGGTTGAATACGAGTGGAAACCACCGCGTTGTGATAAGCGTAAGATCTTTGGTCATACTCTTATTGATTGTCCTAAAGTTGTCGTGCCCTCTGCTCAGCCTACTATGCCTGTTAATGATGGTTTCAAGACTGTTAATAACAAAAATAAAGGAAAGCAAGGTGGTCCTACAATCCCGGGTCAAGGAGGGTTTACTAAACCAGTTGTGGGTAAGCAGTTTCAGTATCGACCCGAAAAGACTAATCCTGAACCTAAGAAAGTGGATGGCAATAAGAAGAATGCTTATGATGTGGCTAGTTCGAGTGGTACGAAGATCTCTACATCTAACAAGTTTGATGCTCTTAATATGGATGATATGGATGCTTTGGGTATTCCTATTAATGACACTAATAAGGATGTGGATTCTGGTCGTACAATGGAAGTTAATGAGGTTGAGTCTACTAAGACAGGCACTCCATCACAAAAACCTCTTGTGAGTGATTTGAAAGAGAAGGAGTCGGTTGTGGCTCCTATAACTAGTGATTCTTGTACTCCGCTCGCCTCTTCAACTAAGAGAGTTAACCCTTTTTCTAAGGTGGGAGAGATCGTGGTTTCTGATTCTGATGATGAGGTGGTTGCTAACCCATTTCATGAGTGTACTAATCTATTCGGTGGTGGCCAAGAGTTTGAGGATGAGCATGATGAATATGACTACGATGACTATGTGATGAGGCGAAAAGTGTACCGCTTTTCGGGGGTCATTTAAGCCCTAAATCGTATTTATTTGATCAAATATCGCCCTAAATCGTTTCTTTTGTCATTTTAGGTACTTTGGAGAGAAATTCTGGAAAAGGAAGCATTTTGGACGTTTTCGGAGCATAAAAGTGAAGAATTCGACAAAGTGTNGGTGGTGGCCAAGAGTTTGAGGATGAGCATGATGAATATGACTACGATGACGATGTGATGAGGCGAAAAGTGTACCGCTTTTCGGGGGTCATTTAAGCCCTAAATCGTATTTATTTGATCAAATATCGCCCTAAATCGTTTCTTTTGTCATTTTAGGTACTTTGGAGAGAAATTCTGGAAAAGGAAGCATTTTGGACGTTTTCGGAGCATAAAAGTGAAGAATTCGACAAAGTGTCAAATTTCTGCTGGAACAGTACCTAGACGGCGTCAAGACCCCTCCTGATGGCGTCAAGCCTTGATAAGCCAGAACAGATTAAAGAGGGACGGCGTCAAGCAGGCTATCAAGAAACCCTAACCACGGCGAGGTGACGGCGTCAAGTCCATAACGTGATGCCGTCAGATCTGTTTTTCTATATATATTCGCATAATTTATAGTCATTCGTGTGGAACTTGTTAGAGAGAAACCCTAGACGATTTTTGCAGCTTTTTTAAGGGTTTTAAACCATTGGATCTCTCATGTTACGTTGAAGATAAGTAATCAATTAATCATTCAATATGTCTATGTGTTGTTTGATTCTATCTTGTTCTTGTCTTTTGTTTAACATGCTAGGCTAGATTTTCTTTGTGTTTGCTTAGATCTAATGAAACCTAACTATTAATTATTGATTGAATGGTGTGTTATTAACTGTATTGGATGGGTGATTATCGATGTTAGGCTTAAGAAAACTGGCAGACTTCTGGTTGGTAACATGCTTGAACGTCTTAAGAAACATGAACCAAGGTGTACTAAGGTTATTTTGATTGTATTTAATGCATGAGTGAATTCTAGTGATCCCATGTTAGGAGCTTCTTAGCCGGCTCGACATAGGAGTGAAGTAGGATCTCATAGAGTTAGGGGAAGTCTGTACATACCCCTACGAATGGTATTAAAGAATACAATCCGTCATCCACGCAATTAATACACACTAATCAATCGGTAAATGATAGTTAGGGAGTAAGGAAATCTAAGTAAACACACTTCTCTCCATATTAGTTTTCACAACCATTTACTTTCTTGTTATTTTATTTTATTTGCATTATTAGTAATTTGGGTTAGTTGACTAGCAACTAATTCCGCCCACTGTTCCAAAACCCGAGATTTTTACTTGCTTTCCTAAAAATATAAAAACACAAAAAGAATCATCCCTCACCCCTAGACCTATTAGAGTAGTTTTTCAATCCTAACGACACTATTCCTTGTGAGAACGATCAATCCCCCGGTACTTGCCACTAAACTATACTACATCGGTCAGGTACACTGCCTGATGGGGATTGCAAGCTTCTCAAGATCCCTTGAGAGGTAAAACCCTAGTGCGTGGTCGCAATCCCGCGCATCAAAGTTTTTGGCGCCGCTGCCGGGGAATAGTTATTGTTTAGGTTGAATTTTTATTTTATTAGTGAGATTTTTATTTTATTTTATTTTTCTAAGTTTTTCTTTAGTCTATCTTATTTCTTTGTGCCTTTGTTCGTAATACTTCTTCATGAGTAATATTGATCGTTTGATCCCTGTTATTCGTGTTTTCCGCCGTAGGAATTTTCAATTACCCAACCTACCCCCTATTATCGAAAACGAAAACCCACCAAACCTATCACCAGATCATCACTTTGACAACCATTCTGATATGGACGAATCTGACCGTGACACCAACCATGAAAATGGGCCTTTTTACTATTCGTCAGATTCTGATGAGGACCTAGGGAACAGGGAATTAGTAGATGAACCTGAAGGAGAGGAAAGAGCTAACCCTCTAAATTATGTTGACCCTAGAACAAAGATTGAGAAAGATAGTTTGTTTAACATGCAATTCCCATGCAAAATTGGATTTAGAAGCTTTGACGCCTACCTTAACTCATCTTTGCCAATGAACATAATTTTGCGTGCTGAATACAATAAAATCATGGTAAATGAATTAGAGTATCAAGGATATAATATTGTTGCTAGGGCTAAGACTTTGCATGTGTTTGTGGGGAGCTTTACCTATCAAACGGACTTTATGGTTATGGAAGATCTAAGAGAGTTTATTGATAGTAACCTCACCCAAGTTGTGTTTGGGAAGCCCTTCAAAAGATTAACCAACTTGGATGAAAAACTAATGGAAGGGTTAATTACATTCTCAGATGGGGATGAGGATTTTGTGTATCAAATGCCCCGTGCACACCCTAGATATAAAAACTTTGCTATTGAGAAATGTAATAGGTTTCCCCCCATGGTATATTGAGTAAGAACGATATTAAAAAAGGACTTAGGTACCCCCATTAAAAGAATAAGAGGTACAATCGTGGATGTTTAGAGCTCAATGATGATTATAAGAAGGATGAGGCGACAATTAGGTGGCTCACACTCGGGTACGTGAGCATTAGTGACACTAGATGAGCCCGAATTTGAGTCTAGCTACAAGACTCGTTAATAAAGAAAAGCGCTTCTTGGGAGGCAACCCAAGCTTTGTGTGTTTATTTGTTTATTTGTTTGATTTTATTTGCTTCCGTATGTATGTTTTATTTATTTTTTATTGTTATTGATTCATGTTTCTAAATTGTAAAAATGTTTTATTTTGTTTTTAACTTCGTCTTAACTACATATAAAGGTATTTTGCAAAAGATAAGTGTAAGGGACATCTAAATCGGTTTATAAGAACAAACGAACATGAATCATAACAATATTAAATTAGCATACATATTCGTAATTGTTTGAGTCAAATGCTTGTATCGAGTCATAATGATATTTTGCAGGATTTCCAGGAAGTAAGGATTAATTTTTTCCAGAAATTTTCCGGAAACTTAACATGAGAAATCTGTCAGATCACTTCTGACGGCGTCAAGCTCCAGGCTGACGCCGTCAAGTTCAGTTTTCTGGAATTTTTTTTGAAAGTTTTGTTTTTCTTCCGGAAACATAAAATGCTTTATAAAATCTCTAACTTATAAACTCCAGGAATCTGCAAAAATATTCATTCCACAAGCATTATATCCTTATACAGATTTATCCCGCCGATGTTATGCAGGTTTTCGTGTTTGTTTTCGCAGGTTTAACAGGTTATTTTGGACAAGAAGATGATTTATATTTCGGAAGGAAAGCTTTGAGTGTTCATTTTCTTGGAAGAAGATCTAACCATGTTACCCCTTTATCTACCGAGCGAATCAGGGGAGTATTTGATTTCATTATTTTACCTTATTTACTTTTACATCTTATTATTTGAACATTGGGGACAATGTTCATCTTAAGTGTAAGGGGGGGTAAATTACGATACCTTAGAGAATGCAATTACGCTTGATTTTTGTTTGTTTAATGGTAGATGTGTAATAAAACTGAGAGAAATACCTGTTAGGGCAATTTTAGTGCCAAATTTAAAATTTTTTACAACATTTAGGAGTGAAACTTTGGTCTTAATGAGCGTCTCATGGATAGGAGTTATGTGACTAGCACAAAAAAACCGTACCACTAAAAAATTTTCCACCCCAAATATGTGAGGTTCGCCCCTAGAATTGGTAGGAAAAACATTCATCTTTAATGCTATGAAGTCTTTAACGGTAGCACTTAGATTCTAGAACTTGCGATAGGACCATTCCGAATCCACAAGTGAGACTACATTCTTGTAGTTAGATTTACTACATGATAAGAGGCATTAGGATTAACCCATTGTTTTACACCTGTGTTTTTGTTTTAATTACATTGACTTCATTGGTCAAGTAATTCTCCCACACCCTTAGCGTTGTACTCATTTTTAGTACACGATACCCCTAGTACACCCCTCCAAGCCTATCTTTTCGTTTCTAACTTTAAGCATTATACTTAAAGGAAGAAGTTGTTACACCCCACTTAAATGTACACCCAAATCGCCTTAGCCTACCTTGTATGCACTCACCTTTAGTGCATTATTGTGACAACATTTGTTTAAACCCTTAGTTAATTATCTAATTGATTACATGGTTGCTAAGTCGAGTCATATCCTTGTACATATTGTTTTGGTACGATTGGGACTCATGGGTAAAGTACTAGTGTAATAGAGTAATGGGGAAGAACAACATTATTACCCCCATATGTGCTAAATATTTTAAAAGTACTCCAAGTGTTTTGATTATCTTAATTCGAGTCAATAGAATAGTTATTTGTAAAGTATGTAAAAGTTCAAGTGTAAGGGGAGAACCGAGGCCCCTATGATGTATTATTGTGGATGGTAGGGCAAGAATGTATGCAAAAAAAAAAAGAAAAAAAAAAGAAAAAAAAATCGAAAAATCAAGAAAAATACAAAAAAATGAGAAAAAGAAAAGTAGAAAAAACATACGGACTACCATCCCGTTTCTTTTTTATGTTTATTTTATGTTTTTATTAGTTTTTGATTAGCTTAAGTCGAGTCTAGTCTTGGCTTAGCAACGCCATATTGTACATGTAATTAATCAAGATCTTTAACTCGCCACCAGTAAAATATCCCTTATCCAACAAAACCGTGTTTATCATATCCCTACACCTCATTACAACCCTTTTGTAAAGCCCTCTTTGATAGTTTATCTTAGGTGCTTACGCCTAGTGGAGAAGGTTTTCGATCCTTTCCCAAGCCTATGGTAATCTATTTGCTATGACAGGTAGTGAGAGATATTGTCCATTTTCATTTATGAGATATAATTCTATGACACCTGAGAGATGTGAGTATCTAAACACTACTTGTGAGGTGCTAGTGTGTAATCTCCGTGCTTATTATGATTAAAGTGGAACGATTATTTGTTGTAATTACTTTTATATTAGTGTTAAATGACCCCTAACTTGTATTTTGATTAGAATAAAAGCGCATTTGCTTGAGGACAAGCAAATCTCAAGTGTAAGGGTATTTGATGAGGCGAAAAGTGTACCGCTTTTCGGGGGTCATTTAAGCCCTAAATCGTATTTATTTGATCAAATATCGCCCTAAATCGTTCCTTTTGGCATTTTAGGTACTTTGGAGAGAAATTCTGGAAAAGGAAGCATTTTGGACGTTTTCGGAGCATAAAAGTGAAGAATTTGACAAAGTGTCAAATTTCTGCTGGAACAGTACCTAGACGGCGTCAAGACCCCTCCTGACGGCGTCAAGCCTTGATAAGCCAGAACAGATTAAAGAGGGACGGCGTCAAGAAGGCTAACAAGAAACCCTAACCACGGCGAGGCGACGGCGTCAAGTCCATAACGTGACGCTGTCAGATCTGTTTTTCTATATATATTCGCATTATTTTTAGTCATTCATGTGGAACTTGTTAGAGAGAAACCCTAGACGATTTTTTCAGCTTTTTAAGGGTTTTAAACCCTTGGATCTCTCATGTTACGTCGAAGATAAGTAATCAATTAATCATTCAATATGTCTATGTGTTTTTTGATTCTATCTTGTTCTTGTCTTTTGTTTAACATGCTAGGCTAGATTTTCTTTGTGTTTGCTTAGATATAATGCAACCTAACTATTAATTATTGATTGAATGGTGTGTTATTAATTGTATTGGATGGGTGATTATCGATGTTAGGCTTAAGAAAACTGGCAGACTTCCGGTTGGTAACATGCTTGAATGTCTTAAGAAACATGAACCAAGGTGTACTAAGGTTATTTTGATTGTATTTAATGCATGAGTGAATTCTAGTGATCCCATGTTAGGAGCTTCTTAGCCGGCTCGACATAAGAGTGAAGTAGGATCTCATAGAGTTAGGGGAAGTCCGTACACACCCCTACGAATGGTATTAAGGAATACAATCCGTCATCCACGCAATTAATACACACTAATCAATCGGAAAATGATAGTTAGGGAGTAAGGAAATCTAAGTAAACACACTTCTCTCCATATTAGTTTTCACAACCATTTACTTTCTTGTTATTTTATTTTAATTGCATTGTTAGTAATTTGGGTTAGTTGACTAGCAACTAATTTCGCCCACTCATCCAAAACCCGAGATTTTTACTTGCTTTCTTAAAAATATAAAAATACAAAAAGAATCTTCCCTCACCCCTAGACCTATTAGAGTAGTTTTTCAATCCTAACGACACTATTCCCTGTGAGAACGATCAATCCCCCGGTACTTGCCACTACACTATACTACATCGGTCAGGTACACTGCCTGGTGGGGATTGCAAGCTTCTCAAGATCCCTAGAGAGGTAAAACCCTAGTGCGTGGTCGCAATCCTGCGCATCACTATGCAAACCAGGTTTATGATCTTCCAGGGAATTTGGATGCTTTTAATGCCGTGTATGGCACCAAGCTTCAAGGTCTTAGGAAGTAATTTTAGTTCGTTATGTCCTATGTTATCCTTTGAGTAATAGTTTGTTTTCTTGTTTAGAAAATAGGAAGTATCTTGTTATGTAAGCTTTTTGCCTATGTAACGGGCTGAGATATGAGATTTCACCCATATCCATTGTACTTAAACGTTTTTGTTTAATATATTTACCAGGGTGCAAGATTACTCCCCTTTACCAAAAATAGTATTGCATTTACAATTTCGAAGACGTAGTTCTACAAACAAATTGATTAAGATGTCGATGGTGGTAATATTATAATTGCCAAAAATTCAATATAGATTAGATAATGTTTAATAAGAAGAATATTCATCCCTCAATATAGATTAGAATATGTTATGGATAATTATTAGTGGAGGTCGCGGTCGTGGATATGGCCATGGACGAGGACGCGGACGAGGTTATGGTCGTGGTTGTGGTCATGGTCAAGGACGTGGATTCGGTAGAGAAAATTATCATGGTGTTCAACATGATGTTCAGTTTAAGAGTACAAGTAGTCACAAAAAGTGGCAAGATAAGGAAAAGAATGAGAATGAAGGAGATGAAAAAGAAAAGAACATAATAGCGGAGTCATGTTATCGTTGTAGCACTTTTGGTCATTGGGCAAAGAAATGCCGTACACCCAAGCATCTAGTTGAACTTTATCAAAATTCTATCAAGAACAAGGGAAACGGGGTAGAGTCAAACTTTGTTTATGATAATAAAAATGATATCCCCGATGGTCCTAGAGACCATACTGATGATGACACTTATTTGGAGACTCATGATTTTCTTACAGAAGATTAATTGGTAGAATCAAGCCGTGAATATTTTTCTTTAAGTGTTTTGTTAAGAATTTTCTTTGCGTGTTTGGTTTGGAATTTTCTTTAGATGTTTTTCTTAGATTTTCTGTTTTGATTCTTATTATTCTTGGCTACGAAACAGTTTATTACAGGGTATTTATTTTCTTTAGTTACATATTTTTATCTTTTATGTGCATTATTTTGATTTAATAATGATATTATTTGTTGTAGTTATACTTAAATCGGTGCCATGTCCTATTTCAGTAACCACGACATAGCTTCCTATTAGTGTAATGATATTGTTTCAACTGATTAGATTATGTTTGAATATCTTGTTATGTGTAAGATTTATATGCTTATGTTCAACATAGAAAGAAAGAATATGACTGGTAATACAAATTTTGCAACATATGATACGATATGATTACGACTTATAACATAGATTTATGGTGCAACATGTGATCTAATCATGCATGATTTTTTTATGTGCATATATANTGTATATACATCTATATATATATATATATATATACATCTATCTATATATATATATATATATGTATATATATATATATATATACATGTATATGTATATATATATATACATGTATATATATATATATATACATGTATATATATATATATATATATATATATATATATATATATATATATATATATATATATATATATATATATATATATATATATATATATATATATATATATATATATATATATATATATATATATATATATATATATATATATATATATATATATATATATATATATATATATATATATATATATATATATATATATATATATATATATATATATATATATATATATATATATATATATATATTGTCAATTTTTATTTTCTCTTTTAGAGATGATTCTTTAATGTATATTATATTAATTTATGATATCTATATATTAAGAAGATAATTGGCATGACCGGTTGGACCATCATGGGTCAATGAAGATGCGAAAAATATAAAAGAACCATGAGTTTCTTCAAAGATGGTTTCGATTATTTTTATTGTTCTCAATGGGAAGTTAATTCTTACTTATCACGACTATAGAGAAATAAGAACTTGATTTGATAAAATTTTGGAAAGATAAAAAGTACATGTATGTACGCCTATACATGTGCCATGTGGATCATTTTGATTTCTAAAATCGATGCATCGTCAAAATGATCATCAAGGACGCAACTTCAAGTTAGTGTGATTAATGGCTCGACTTATAAATGCGAGCATGGTTTTCCATATCGTATCTTTGGAAATTATGGTAAATACTTCCAAGTATTGGGCGATTATTGGAATGAAGTGTTGAACTTAAAAGTAGCCCAAGTTCATACACGAATTGCTTTTGTTGAAACATTTATAAAACGTCTTCAGTTTATTGCAAAGCCAATAATAATTATGAGAACAAAAGTATTAGTTTATGGGGCATATTATAAAATATGTATTTGCATCTTGCCAACAATTTTTAATGAATCCTCCACAATACAATAGTTTTTGGTTACAAATCATATTTCCCATGTGAGATTTTGTAATTGTGCAAAATGGGATGTTGAAATTGATAATTCATTCAGAGGGAGAGATTGAGCAGCGGGAAATTTAGAATGAATTATAATGTTGATCCTTACACGAATATGAAATGGGACAATTCATTTATTAGATCTAGCAATTGCCAGACAAGTTTAGAAAAGTTTAGTGACCTAAATTAAGTGACTAGATCATACGCTGCTAGTGCTCAATTTATAACGTGTGTCCCAGCATTAAAATTAATGATTGGTAGTAAGTCTATGACACGTCTGCAGCGTGATAGACTAATCGATTCCGAATAAAAGTCCTCGAATAAAGAGATAAAATGGAGCAATTAAGAAAATTAAGATGGTCGAATCGAGGTAATAAAGACCCCATAATATTCTCTTAAAGAGAAACTAGGCATGAAGGTTATTGAAAACCCCAGGTACGTAAAAAACTTTGAGATATCAACAAATGATAGAATATAATGTCTAGTAAAGTGTGGAATCGAAAAGAACTAAAAACGACGTCGATAATATTGTATATAATAATGCGCATGATAAATACAAGGTGAGGGTCTTGGATATCTGCAAGAAGTGGATTTTTATAAATGAATGGCCAATGAATGTAAAGACATAAATAACTGATATAAAGATTAATGTTATGTCTGGCAGTATGAGAAATAAGAATGTGTCTAACATGATAATACAAGAGCTCATTTGATGTTGAGATTTCTTAAGAAATATATAATGCAAAAATCACGTGTTATGATTCTAAAGAATACTAATAGATTAAATTGAACAAGTTTAGTTAGTTTTTGCAATAGATATGGGTTTATATTTTACTAACCCATCAAAACAAGTTTAGTTAGTTTTGCAGATGCATGATATATGTTTAAGTTACCATGATTGGTCTCAAGATGGATATAGCCCATAAGAGGCCCACGGCCCAATTAGCTATTAGGGTTTTTACACTACTGTCTATCTTATATATACCCCATGTATCTCAGAAGTTATAGATCAATGATAAGAATATTCATTCCCTCAATTCTTATTCACAACAAAAATTCACTATTACACTCAACGTGAAATATCATTTTCGTACCATAAATCTAAAATTGAATAATATATACTTATTGTCGGGATTTTAGTGTCATCACTTATATTTTATTTAATTATGATTTACTTGAAATTAAAGGCTTAGTCAGGTTTAGCTTATAATCGAGTCAGGATTTGCGGAGTGCACACTCATTTCAGTTAGCTTGATGCCGCCACAACTAAGTGCGAGGGTCAAGGGAGCCGCGCGCCTTGCAGTGTCGAGGGAAAGCCTAAATGGTTTTTGGGGTTCAGGTATTATCTGTTTTTCCTCGAACTATTTTTTCTCACCAAAAGACACAACTTTTTCTAGCATTTGTGACTTTTCCAGCCAACTGATTTTAACCAACTTTAACTAACATTTGGTTATGTTTTATATAATAGAATTGATTTCTTTTAAACACAACTTACATAACAACTTTCTGTGCATTGCTTTGTTTTCTCGTGGCTTAGAAAGAGAGTGCGATTCTCTGAATTATCCATTCGAGGATTTTCTGATACCCGAGATATATAGAGTTGAAATACTTCAGTTTGAAAGTGATCTTTACACGATTTAAAAAATATGCCAGAATTTTTTGATTTGCGGTAAAGTTATAGCACTTGGATAGAAAATTATAGCACATGCAAAGAAACCTAATAAATAAAATTAGTAAGGTGTCAAAAGACTAAAAAAGTTCACATATGGATGAATTTCTAGTTTAAATGATAAAGCTAAGTCTAGATTGAGAAGGTGTTACATCACACATAATTTATTCTTTTTTGAACGATTCAAAAAACTATGTGAAGAATGATATCAAATTTATAACTTTCATGTTTTACAAATTATGTAGTTCGAGTTGGTCAAAATTATGCTTAAAACGTAATGAAACAACAATGTACATTTTTTACAAATTTAACAATTAAAAAAATCACTTTTTAAATCTTACATGAGCAAAATGATTGATGGTGCATTTTGGTTAAAAAATTAGTGCGTTCACATTTAGTGTTACAATAAAAATCTCACTTAGACATTTTATCAAACATCTTATGTGAATAAAATACCACTAAAATACCATTTTGGAAATGCGATATGTCACTCATATGACGTCAGTTTTGCGTGATTCAAAAACCTGTGTAGAGATTGAACATAAATCTACACTTTCATGTATTTTTTGTAATTCGACCGTTATGACTTATGATGGTCAAATAAATGTCAAAAAATGCCAAAAAAAAAGTTTAGGAAAATTAAGTCTCATTTAATATGTACAAAAAATGTTAAAGAAAATTGACAAAATTTTATACCAAATTAAATATGATTAAATTTTGGTTAATGGATTTTTTTTCCTTAAATAAAAGTTGTTGTTTAAGAGTTTTGTTCATTTGAAATTTGAGGATGTTTTTAAAAAATGGGCAAAATTACCTTTTTGCCTATGACCGAAATTTATGTAAAATAAGGAGAGGTTGTCTGAAAATTTTTAATAAAAAATGAAAGGGACACTTGTCACTCCTACAATCATCCTTACACTTATTAATTTAATCCTCTTTCTATTATAACCTATCCCTATCTACACTACTTATAATGCATGTATCAATCTTCCTTAAACTTAAAACTCTTAAATTTGAGTAATGTATAAATGTTATAATACCTTGATTAAAAATGGTAACAACATACACCACTAAATTAATATTCTAAATTTTGTTTAAACCACAAACGTTTATCATTTTTCACTTATAACCCATAAATTATTTTCTCGCAATAACTACAAATTGAACTAGTAAGTGTTGCATCAAGAGTCACACCAGAACCACAAATTCGCATTTATAATTATTTACCATTATAAACCGTCGCTTTGTGCGTGTATTTGTCTGATATATGTTTTTAAAGACACACAAGGTTACTTGGAGTTTAGTACTTAGTAAAATAAAGTCAAGGGATCAAGTGGTTCATCAAACCAATGAAGTAATGCGTGAAGTTCTTATTATATTGTCTTATTCGTATAGTTTATAAGATATTGATGAGGTGCAAAATACGATTGTTTTTAGGGGTCATTTAACCTATTATTTCATGCATATTGTATCATTTATCTTAAAATCTTTTCTATTTGACTTTTAGGTCTTTGATTATAAATTTGCTAAAAACGTACTAGTTTTGGGCTCATTTTGACGAAGAATGGAAGAAAAAGACAAAACTTTCAAAGTGTGACCGGCAAACATGACGTCGTCACTAAAAGTGTCTAGAAACTTTTGCAATATTTCGTGATTGGTCGGTGTGTGGGACGGCTAGGTGACACCATCACAACCTCTTAGTGACGTCGTCACAACCTATAACCTGACGCCGTCATATGAAGTCTGTGAAAAGAAAAATCCTAAATTGAAGAAGGCGAGGTGATGGCGTCACATCCAAAGGTTGAAACCGTCACAAGCAGTTTCCTATATATATTTTTGTATTGTTTTCATTATTTTTGTGTAACTTTTGGGAAGCAAACCTTATACGATTTATATGAGTTTTTCACTCTATTTTTGCATTGTAAACCTTTCATAACATCAAGATAAGTTTATCTTTAATCATTCAATCATGTTTACCATTGTTTTTGTTGATGATATGTATGCTTTTTATTTGTTTGCTATGCTAGGCTAATTTACTTAGTGTTTATCTAGGATTGCATGAAATTTGCTAGTGTATAATGTAACACCCCCATTTTCACAGTTTGCAGCGGATTTAGGGTTGGGGTATTACTTCATGAAATCACAGTTACAGTAATAGAAAATGAATCGAAAAGAGAGGTTTTTATAAATATGTTATCATTCAGTAAAATATCAGAGTTTTCATTTAAGAAGAGGTCCCTTAAATCTAAGTGTGAAATAGTATTTGAATGATAATAGGGTTGAAAGTCCTCTGAGTTTAGTGCCGCTCCATGCCATAGATCCGTAGCAGCCATATACCTAGGATAGATGCTTAAAAAGTCAACACTAGGTGTTGAGTGAGAGTCATAGGTTTAAGTGATAGTGAATACAAGTTCCACAAGGTTCAGTTGTTACACCCTTCAAGGAAAGTGTAGTGTGTGTGATAATTGTAATGCATGTACAATTATCAAGAGTGAGTATGTTGCACTAAGCTCATGAACCACACGTTAACAGTCCAGATCATGGGGCACTACAGACCCTACCATGATGGGATGGGAAGGATAACATGCCAAAGTTAATCCTTCAAAGGTTTCAAATATAATACTTATTGGCATCCTCCAAAGAGAGGTAATACCAACGGGAGTTGTCAAACTCCAATAGATCTATCAATTATATTCGCGTTCACTCGCAAGTGATTAGATTCATGAATTTATATATGCAGTGGTGGCAAGTAGTTTACTTTGTGCAACAACCAAAGAAAAAGACTTGTATTCGATTTAAAGCAAGTGGTAAGCATGTATCCCCCTCACAGGGTTTGTAAAGCATTTAGAAAGTGTGAGGCTATGAAAACTCACCTGGGCTTAGGGAAATCAGATTGATGTCAAAAGTGACTTGGAGACTAGACTGCATTACTCACGTATCCTGGGTTTTGTTATAGGTGTGGGTGTATGTCAAGCTCTAGTTATCTTGTTTAAGTTTCTTAAGTAATCATTCTTAGGGCTTCTAATTTATAGATATAACACCGTTCGGGCCATCATAATCCAGAATTGCATACTCCTCACATGAAGCTCCCTAGTATTGCATTATGTTATTAAACATAATACCGTATGGGTCGTCATAATTCAGAAGTATATAATCCTCACATGAAGCTCCCTAGTATCGTGTCATGTTGTTAAGTATTTAGTTTATAGATATAACAAAATACCGTTTGGGCCATCATAATCTAGAGGTCATGTAGTAAACGTTTGAGGAGCCAGGGCACTTTAAATCGTAAACCCAGCAAACTCGTCAAAACGAATACCCAAATGAAAGCCCTCTGATGAGACGAAAAATGTTACGTTTTTAGGGGTCGGTTTGAGTCCTAATTCGTATGTTTTTGGTTTGGATTTCACCCAAAGTCATTTCTTTTCTCATTTTAGGTACTTTTGAAGGGAAAATCACAAAAGAAGCATTTTCGGG
>LBNU01029515.1:51170-78769 GCA_014162995.1 Artemisia annua
GCCTAGGTCTCACGCATACCAAAGAAAAACTCCAAGTGTCCCTTATAGTTAGATGGCATGTAACTTAAATTTTTTAGGGTATTAAATTTGATGTGATAATCAAAAACATGTATAAAGATGCATGCACTCATCTTTATAACATTAGGTTTTACAAAACAATTTTTATTGCCAATTCGCAAGATAAAGTCAAAAGCTTTTGTTTGAGGTATTGGGTTCACCAATTAGAGAAGAACCATCAATTATCATCCACCGAAGTGGAATTGAGGTAGATCACCCTTAAGATGATATTGTACATCCAATGGTGATGTAAGTAAGACGTCTTTAACGAACTCATAAGTGCATGGAAACCAAAGGTAGACTCTAGGCTCTTTCCAAACCTTGTTTCCATCACTATGAATTAGCTAAAAAAAACTTACTTGCACAACCATACGTACAAAAACATCAATCAAAACAAAAGTTTATAACTTTCATCTTAAAACATATTAACAACTTTAACAATAAAGATCTCGTCGCGAGGATGCATTTAACGCATTACGGCATGTAAGGCCAACCCCTAAGTATGACACATAAGATTTCATATTGTAAAGTTCTTAATAATTATTATGTTTCACTATTATTAGTCCAATTAATTTTCTTTTCAAAAAATTACCCTTGTTATTGCTTACAACTTTGATAAACACATAACACATAGACAAGTAATTTAAAAGAAAACAAATAAACAACTAATAAATAATAAAAAGATGAAACAATTAGCCACATGCATACTTAATTAGATAAACCCTAATTAAATCAATTCTAGGTTTATAATGTGTATAATTAACTAAAGCTTTCACTTTGCACAAGTGAGCCACATCCATCGAATAATCGATTGCGTAAGCTAGAGTTAATTAATACACCACATAACAAGTAAATTGATTTTAATTATATTTGGGGTTCTTCCCCAATTTTAGATCTATCTAACATGTGGAACATATACTTGCAATTAAAACAATTAAACAATCCATGACTAACATGCATGTTTCGTCATGGATTCATGCATAACAATTACCACATAGTTCACATAAACATGTTACAAACCTAGGGTTTCTAACCAATTAATTAATCTTAATTAATTAACACAAACCCTAATTAGGGTTTTATAAAAAAAATGACCCCCCCCCCACAAAATTAGGGTTAGGGTTTTATTTTTCTTAAAAAAAATAAGTAAAGACCCTAGAAACAATAACATGTGTATCTAAAACAATTAAAGATACGTTTTTTATGGTTTTAGTAAGCAATTACATGTTATACATGGCTCGTGATGCCACTGTTAAATTTTAATACTATGACTATCATATATTATTAGTATAACAAGTAGCACAAGTTGCGAAAGCGTAGGATCAAGTATAACACATAATAGTTAACCAAAACATAAAGAAAACGTACCGTATGAAAATCTTGTTTCTTGAACTTAGAAGAACAATAGATCTATGATAAACCCCTTACCGTTTTGTTTATCGATCTCTTGATAATAACTAAAGTAAGTTATTACCTCGTTCTTGTACACACAAATTAAACCGAATCAAGGTTATGCAAGTAAATCACACAAGAATTGTTTTTGACAAAACAAAAATCGAAACCCTAATAAATTAGGGGTGTTCGACCGGTTTTAGAGCAAGAGAAAGAGAAGGAAAAAGTTAGGGATAATTGTGTGCACAAAAGGTGAGAAACCAATATCCCTAGGCCTTGTATTTATAGTGTTTAAGAATCTTGGTGACCAAGTTAGGGCAAGGGTGCCCCTTTGTGTGGTGTTCGGCCGACCCAAGCCCCAAGAGGGTTTCTAGAACCTTCTTGGGTTACCATATTACTTAAACAAATACTTTCCTTATCTTCGTCTAACGGTCGTTAGTCATTTAACAGAAAACACTAACGATCATTAAGTTCTTGTGTCTAATAATAAATATATAAATACATTTATTATTTTTCCTTAATACTCATTTGTAATGTGTGCAATCCCGAGGTCTCGGGTTCGATACTAGACATTTACACGTTAATAATTTAATCATATTCCAACATCAAGAACTTCTAGTTGGTTTACGAAACCTCTTTGATACAAACTAAGGTTGCAAGAGAGCTAAACCAGACTTGGGCTCAGCTCGAAAATTTAGGCCAGTAAGCTCGATTTCTACTTGATAGTTACCGAGCCTGAATTAATTATATATACTTAGAGGTCAGCTCAAAAAACGCTTAATATCTTCTCAAGAGCTAAATAAGAAAAAATCAGATTGATGAATAAAAGTTAATTTTGATAATTAAACATCTTAAGCATAATCGAAGAAACACTTCAGAAATTTTTAACAATAATATCATTTGTCACCACAAACATATAATTAAAATATTGACTAAACAAATCATGAAAGCTCGAAACGAGTTCAATAAATAAGTTTGGCTTGTTTGCAATCTTAATAATTCCAACTAATAACGAACTAGTTATAAGTCCCGTGCACGCACGGGGTTCACACATAAATCAAATTTATTTAAAAATTTAGTTTACTATATGGAGATATAAGAAATAACCCGTGAAAATTGTGATATAAGTACAACTAATAAGTATGCATGAGTTTGTCATTATGTATTAATATCTATTAATATTTTGTACAAAATTTTATTGAATGAAAGATTTAATTTTGTTTAGCTAACATAGATGCTGAAGTTGACGTTGACGTTGTTATTGTTTAACTTTAACTATTGATATCATGTTGTACAAAATGTGCGAGTTTAGTAGCACTTAATGAGCGTTGATAAAGTTAAAATATACTCCGTAAAGTTTTTTAAAAATGTTTTTCCGGATATCTGTATATAAACTTTAAATAATAATTACATAAGTCGTTGTTATAAGTACAATCGCGTATATTTGATATCATGTTGTACAAAATGTGCGAGTTTAGTAGCACGAGCGATGTCGTTGTTATAAGTTAAAATATATCTGTATATAAACTTTTATTTAGCTGACATAGATGTGTTGTTGATGTTGTTGTGTAACTTTTAACAATTGGTATCATATTGTACTAAATGTGCTAGTTTAGTAGCACATAATGAGCTGATGAAGTTAAAATATACTCCATAAAGTTTTTTAAAAATGTTTTCAGGATATCCGTATATAAACTTTAAATAATAATTACACGAGTCGTTGTTATAAGTACAACCACGTATATTTATTTCCATATCACAGTAACTCGTGGTTAAAATTTGATATTTATATTAACGTTAATAATAATTTAGCCGTAGTGTACACATAGATTAAACTTTTAAATAGGATAACATGAGTCGTTATTTAACGTACATAGTAAAAAGAATATATTAATAGATGAAAGTTTAAAACAAATATTTATTTTAAAAATATTTAACGTATATTAAACCTAATTCGAATATTTATAAAATTTTGTACGTTTAATGGATGGAAGTCTCAAGCCAATACTAATATTCATGTAATTGTAAACAAAGTTCATATTATAAAGTGTAGGGGGTATAAAGTGTAAGGGGTTATTTGTTTATTATCTAAAGTTATCAAAAAATATGGAGATTTATTATTTTACGCTTAACTCCATATAATATATTTAAAATTCAACCACTAATGTTTTATTAATTACCTCCTCTTTTTTTAAGTTTTTATTTTCAAAAATTTGACACCTATATTTTTATGTGTTTTTTTCCTCAACCAAATTCTCCACCAAATTTATTAAAGTTTGACCAAAATCAATTCAATTTTGACTTTTTATTGGCCAATCATATTGCTCGATTTCGCCCATGTGTCAAAATCGAGCTTTCCTATTGGCCCAATTTTTTTCCACTAAGATTGTTTTGTCAAAAAAAACTCCGAAATGATGTAATTCCTTTATTATATAAAAGATATGTTAACACATCTAACATAAGGAAAAATTAAGTAGTGGCCAACACCTTTGTTTTAGACAAAAGTAAAAACTCGAACTGAGGAATTATAATAGTGAATTAGTTGATCATGTAATGATGTAGCGTGATGAGACGAAAAGTGTTACGCTTTTAGGGGGTCATTAAGCCCTAATTCGTATAAATGTGATCAAATATTGTCCTAAATCGTTCATTTTGTCATTTTAGGTACTTTTGAGAGGAATTCTGGAAAACATGCATATTTGGACGTTTTTGGAGCATAAAATTGAAGAAAACGACAAAGTCTCAAAAGAAGCTGGAATTACTACCTGACGGCGTCAGAGTCACAACGTGACGCCGTCAGCAAGCATTGACAAGAGAGTGAAAACCAATTTTCAAATGACGGGCCAGAAAGAATTTGGAGATTTGCACCTGACGCCGTCAGGTGTTAATAGGTATAGGCCGTCAGGTTATGTTTTAAAGAGTGACGGCCCAGAAGGCAACAAAGGGTGACGGCGTCAGAAGTGGATCTAGGCCATCCGAGAAACCTTATGGCGGCGGGCTGACGGCGTCAGACCCTATAACCTGACGCCGTCAGAGTGTAAAAGTCTATATAATAGTTTTCTATTTTTCATTCATTAAGGGCGGAATTTTGTGATAACTTTTGCACCAAACCTAGACGAATTTTCTGTACTTTTTAAGGTTTCAAACCTTGGAACCCTCATGCTTAATTAAAGATAAGTCTTCACTCAACTTCAATCAATATGTCTATGTGTTGGTTGATTATCTCTTTTGCTTGTCTTTTTAATTAACATGTGTAGCTAAATTCTTCTTGTGTTGCTTAGATCTAATGAAACCTGACTATAATTATTGTTAATTGATGGTGTTGTTGTTGTTGGGATGATTGTTAATCAATGTTAGGCTCAAGAAAACTGCCAACGCTCCTTTATGNTCGCTTGTGTTGCTTAGATCTATATGAAACCTGACTATAATTATTGGTTAATTGAGAGTTGTTGTTTTGTTGGGATGATTGTTCATCAATGTTAGGCTCAAGAAAAACTGGCCAACCTGGCCTCTATGGTAACCGTGCGTTGAACGTCTGTTGAAAACATGTAGCCAAAATGGCGTATACGGTAGGCTAATAGGTAAGTATTAACCAATGAGCCCACGTTTAAATCCTGATGGTTTGCCGTGTGCAATGCATAGGAGGAGATTAAGAGGCTCAGTAAATTGGAGAGGAGATAATGTATGCACGTCCATGAGTGTATTAGGAATACGACGCCCTTCTCCACCACCAAGTAACAGGCTACATATCAGCTTAACCGGTAAAAGATAGTTAGGAGTAATGAAGTCTATAGTAAAACAAGCTTTATCCATATAGTTTTCACAACCAAATGATTTAGTTATTTTATTTTATTTGCGACTGGATAGTGAATTAAATTTTGGGTTCAGTTGATGCAACTAAATTCCGCTCCCACTCGTTCGAAGAAACGAGAATTTTACTTGCTTTCATAAAAACATAAAAATATAAAAAGAATCTTCCTTCACCCTTAGACCTATTAGAGTAGTTTTTCTGTCCTAACGAACACTATTCCCTGTGAGAGAACGATCAATCCCCCGTACTTACCACTATCATATACTACATCGGTCAGGTACACTGCCTGGTGGGGTTGTAAGCCTCTTGAGATCCCTCGAGAGGTAAAACCTGTTGTAAGGTCACAAAACCACGCATCATAGCGTCAAGTCAGTTAATCTTACATCGATTGGAAGAGCATCTTCTTGATAGTTTATAAACAAGCCACGGTCAGCGACATACGTCCCTTCTGAGACATCTGATAAAATTAGAATGATACAGAGAAAATTAGTACGGCCCCTGCGCATGGATGACAGACACAAATTGAGAAACGGTTGAAAAAAATTTCCGACCATTTTTTCATCTCTAAAACCAATAATTTTTCCATTACATCAAAAGTCATAATCATTCATAAAAAGACATAGCCATTTAATGACCATGTCTCGTCTTCTACAAACAAGTTTCTATTACCGTATGTACAATTTGCATAATTCATCCAAATTTTTTTCGACCATTTTTTTCATCTCTAAAACCACTATCTGGCAGGAAACTGTTTTACCATCTTTTTTCTCGGCCATTTTTTTCATCGCATGAACCCTTCTGAATCAACTGTTTGGGTGTCACATACTCCCAAAGTTTTTATTTAATCGCTTGCATACATCAAATGTGGCTATTTGGCTAGTGTATCAAGTTACTGTATTTTACTTTTATTACATTATGGTCAGCAAATGGATGCGTAATCTGGTCACATGTGCACATTATGTCACGAAAATCCCAAATGTATACAAATCGGTCCATTACAAAGTGCATACTGAAGCCGTTCTCGTCACTTGTGCATACAGCCATACATGTTGCATAAGCCCAGTCATAGTCTAATACATTCAAATTCCTCAATAATTATGTAAGTTACGAGCTCATGACATATGAGCTTGCAGTTATATATATACCATTATAATTTATATAAAAAAACTAGTTATCAAATAAAAGAAAATTACCTATTGTAACAGATTAGTATTTGATAAACATGAATGATGGCATGAATGTTGTTTAGATCATTCGATCCTGGAGATGCAAGACCTGTGCAACACATTTTACAGAGAACTAAATAACCAAAAGAAAAGACAACTGTGAATTAGTTCAAGTAAATAGAATACTTTAGAGAAGTTTGATTTGACTGTGAACCAAATCTGAAACTTTTAATTAGTTCAATTTCAAGTAAAAGAAAATAAAACTGTGAACTAAGATTAAAACTTTGATTTGACTGTCAAAACTGTGAATCTGTGATGAAAAATTTGATCAAAATCCCAAATCGATAAAACTGGAATATAGAGCTGGGCACTCAAAACTGTGAATCTGTGATGAAAAAACTTTTAATTAGTCCAGATGAGTTGCACTCAACGTCCCTTCGGGGACATCCGATAAAACTGGAATGATACAGAGAAGATTAGCATGGCCCCTGCGCAACGCTGACACGCACAAATCAGGAAATGGTCCAAAAATTTTCTCGGCCATTTCCTTCATTTGCTGCAACCTTTATATATTTATATGTTCTTAGTACCAGTTTTGCCATATCTTGTCTCATATTTACCAAATCTTGTGATTTGGACTTTAGGCAACTAAAAGCCATATCGTTGCTTCAATTCTTAAGGTCATTGTTAAAACGGTTTTGTGATTTTTAACTTTGGACAGCTAAATGCCATATCATAGCTTCAAATTTTGTCACAATTGCTAGATTGGTTAACTTTGGACAACTAAATACCATATCATAGTTTCAGCAATTAGCCTAGTGCTAGAGGTAAATTACCATCAATAACATGTTATTGTGTTGTCTTTAACATGTTTTAAAGTTTGGTTGACTGGAGCCATTAGTTTTGTTTTATTCTGAACATACATTAGTTTGATTAGTTGATCCTTTTTCCGTCAAGCAAATAAAGTTCCAACACAGAAATCAAGTTTGCCAAGATTCAAGATGAATGATTTAGTGATAGAGTGATGGCATCATATGTTGAACATCACTATTATTTTTGAATCACAGCAACTTTGCTTTGGACTTGGGTAGAAAGTTTAATCACATCAACTTTATTTGGTCATGGTAATATGGTATATTGGTATTTACTGGATCTCTAGCAATCTAGCATCCTCGTTGTGCACCTGGTAACTTGCACTTGAGTTCTACTCAAGGACTCATTGTGTGGTTTAAAACATTGTCGGACCTATAAAGCCACACAGGTATGCATTCCCAAGAATTGATATAATAAATATCCCAATAAACATACACATATTGGAAAACTTGAGTACTTAATTTATTTTACTTTCGACCCAAAATCTGTGACCTCTTCCCTGAGTTTAGCATCTTATATTTCATATCTCATCTATTGTTTTGATTTTTGTCATGTTGCAAGCATCTTGATACTTGCTCAATGGATTTGTAATTTGAAGCTCCTATTTAAATATACTAATTAGCGCCTTTTACAAGTTTTTCTTTTAATGTCTTGTCTAGTGCATTTGCATTGTCTTTTACTTTTCTTGTTCGGTAAGGTTATCACTCTTGTTATACATATAAGGGTTTTTATCCCTGCAATAGTAATTCAATGGGTGTGAACATGCACCGTAAAGTTGAGGTCATGGGTTCAAAATCCATCCCACGTATCTCTTTAGTCAAGGTATTACGCTATTTTCCACTCCAACGTTAGCCGGGACCTTTCGATGTCCACCAGATGGTCGACTACCCTTTTTCTAAGAGTGTCACTACCCACAACTCTTGCAGCTATGATAAAGCTTGCCATGTTAACTAGCTTACTTTGTATCCTCATTAGTTGCTGGTATCACTTTATACCAAAACAAGATATTTGGTGAGTGGTTGAATACTTAAAAGAACTACCAACTGATGGGCTATCACCATGTATTATTCTATATTGGGCCGTAAGCCCATGGGCCAGTCATTGTAAGTTCAGCTACAACAAAACCCTAAAAATCCCCTATATATTCAGCCATCACCTAAATAATCATAGCATCTCATCTGTTTTTCGACTACAATTTTTTCATATCTGCTAGATCTAGTTTTTAAGGTAGTTTTTCTTTATAAAATGTATATTTTTTCTTTCTAGTTTGGATTAAAACTATACCGTGCACAATAAGCCGATGCTCTGGATAATATATAGGATGAAGGAAGCATGGTAATGTGCACGAAAAATAAGCAACTTTAGGTCGTCATGTCTGCTCCCACTGATATTACTAATGATTTGGGGGCCTGGACTAGACCTACATTTTTTTTATAAAAAATATTTGTAACCTGATGTATAAAAGCAGGGACTTGTTGCCAAATAAAAGTGAACTAGTCTCCCGTAAACATCAGGAAAATTGAGCTGGGCATTGTTATTGGTTGAACCTCTTGATATTAATTATGACGGACAAGGTTCAGTAAACGAAGCTATATTTTTCATTTTAATTTTTTTAATCACAAAGTTTATAAATTTCGATTTATAAGTTAAAGTTAATTTTTTACTTTCTGATGCATTTATTATATTATTATTTTGATTTCTTTTACAAACATTGCATTACAAAGTGATGAGATTGACAATGAATATCATGAACCTAAATTGTCGCAGGGGTAGGATCTGTACTGTTTTCATTTTTAGGCATTGGGAGAATTTTTTAGAGTTTACTGTTTTTACTCTTAACTCCGGAATAATCAAGTATTATGATTGTTTATTTCCAAAGCAAATTTTAACATGTATTTTTGAAGTTTAAAGAACTAAACATAGTAACACGGAAACAAAGTAGTATAAAAATGGGCTTGTAGAAAAATTGCAGAATAACTTTGTATTAGTGTATTAAATCTAGCATGTTTCTAGGCATCACGAAGACATCAAAACAGTAAATCCGACCCAGGTAACCTTAAAAAAAAAGAATCGTAAACTATCTGTATTCTATGTAACAGCTTATATGAGTTCGGCTTATATAACTTAAGCTACAAATGTTATATAAGCCTATAAGTGTCAAAATAATCCATAAAATTGTGGCTTATGTTATATAAGCCAAACACGTCTTAGCGTATATAAGCTTAGAGAGGAAGGTGTGGAGCTCGTGAGAGCTCGCCAAGTCCACGTGGAATCTCCTCACCGTTCGCCACCACACCCCCCTCCCCTACTCGTCCCTCGCCAAACCCTTGCTACTCACCTGCACGGCGAGGTGAAATCCCTCTCTTTTTCTGACATTTGCAGGTTGACGTTTGGTTTTGTAGCCGTTGCAAGGNCTTCTATTCCTAAGCATTTTAATTTCTTTAGAGTCCGTCCTGATGCTAGAGGTGTAATGGGTTTTAGTGTGATAATGAAATGCACATGCGCCCTACGCCAATTGGCATACGGCATCGTACCTGATGCATTAGATGAATATTTACAAATAGGGGCACATTGTGCACGCGATTGTCTCGATAATTTTACTATGTGCATACTCCAATTGTATGCAAAGGAATTTCTGAGAAAACCGGACGTGCATGATATTAACAAATTGTATCACGCACATAACGTGGTTCATAGGATACCGGGAATGTTGGGAAGCATCGATTGTATGCACTGGGAATGGAAAAATTGTCCGAAAGAATGGCAAGGGCAATTTCATAGGGGTGATAAAAAGTATCCGACGATAATGCTTGAAGCCGTTGCGTCGTATGATTTGTGGATTTGGCATGCATTTTTTGGTGTTGCAGGTGCGAATAACGATCTTACGGTGCTGAATAATTCTCCGTTATTCGACGACATGCTTGATGACATAAACCACGAAGTTCCTTTTGAAGTAAGTGGTCGTAGATTTAAGCATGGGTATTATTTGGGTGATGGAATTTACCCAGAATGGTCATACTTTGTGAAATCATTTACGGTTGCACATACCCCCAAGAACGCCTTATGGAAAGCGAGACAAGAAAGTGCTCGGAAAGATATCGAAAGAGCGTTTGGTGCCCTCCAAGGACGTTGGCATATTATTGCCCAACCGGCGCGTGCGTTTACTATTGGCAAGTTACGCAGAATCATGTACTCGTGCATAATAATGCATAACATGATATTGAAAGATCAAAATTTTGCGATATCTGAAATGAGTGAAATGTATATTTGTCCGCGAGTTAATTTACAACGGTCATGGATTGACCGATGCAACGTGCACCGAAGGCAACTCAAAGAGCTACATGATAAACGCAAACACAATTCGCTTAAGCGATGTCCAATCGACCATGTTGGCAACAATATCAATGGGAAGAATTTCAGCAACAGCAACANACCGAAGGCAACTCAAAGAGCTACATGATAAACGCAAACACAATTCGCTTAAGCGATGTCTAATCGACCATGTTTGGCAACAATATCAATGGGAAGAATTTCAGCAACAGCAACAACAGCAAGAACAGCAACAACAGCAACAACAGCAACAGCAGCAACAGCAGCAACAAAATAATTAATTTCTTTATTTTGTGTATTTGTTAAATTACGTATTGTTTTTTTTTTTTTTTTTTAGTCTCTTTATTTTATGTATTTGTTAAGTCACGTTTTTTACGTTTTTTTTTTCCGTTTCGTTATTTCACGTATGTTTCGTAAGTTTTTTAGTATGTTGTAATGTAATTTTAATTTTGATTAAATGAATTTAGTTTATTTGATATTTTGAATATAAAAAAAAAGTTGTAAGTGGTGGGGCCCAAATGAGTAAGTTGTAGTTAGTTGTGAGTGAAGGGGGTTGTAAGGGGAGGTTTGTTAAGATGATGTGGCACCCCGTGGGGCCCGAATGAGGAGTTTAAGCTCCTCACCACACCTTCCTCTCTTAAACAAACACCCCCCTTAGTTAAAGTAGCTTAATGATGATGAAATTGTATGTGTTGTGGATCTGTGGTAAACTGGTAATTAACACTTAATAATGAAAAAGTTGATACAACTAGAAACAAATGCTTAGTAATCTTAGGGCCTGTTTACTTAGCTAAGGGTCATGTGAGTGAGTGGGTCCCCCCTTCTCTTATCTTAGGGCCTCTTTACTTTTTTATGTTAGCTAAGGGTCATGTGGGTGAGTGGGTCCCTCCTTTTCTTAGAACGTCTATATGGGAACAAGTAAGGTTTTATAACCCTTTAATACACATAATTTCTAACAAAACTTCGTGGACCCCATCAAATTAAAAATGTTAATATATGTCAATGGTCCTACTCCTGTTAGTAGACAGAGGTTCCAAAACAAAAAGAAACGGGCCCTTAGCTTGATAAATACGACTCAAAATACAAAAAAAATGATTGTTCTGAAGTAATACCCATCTTTCTCACTTTATTCTTGAGTTTTGTTAGTAAAGAAAAGCAAAATAATTTGAAAGAAACATTTTCCTTCTAATTTTAAGAGGTAACACTTTATTTTAAAAACTATACCAACTTTTAGTCCATTATGTTTTCTTTTCCTCCTTAAATGCTACTCAAGAACACAACCATTATTGTTTCCTTTTCATTTTCTTTCATTTTCTTCCTTAAATTTAACTTCCTTGCATAATTTTTATTTAGACATAAAAGATGGGGTGAATTGGCTTGTACTAGGCAATTCCAACTTGTAAGCTACTAATCTAATCTTAAAGCACACGGTACCGTGACTCAAGCCTTAGGCCGGACGACAAGGCAAGGTGAAGCCATCACCTTTTTGCCATTTCACCACTTTGTCCCTTGCCCTCGGTTCCATTTCACGCGTGAGACACAAATACCAAACAACTTATGGTGAAAGTTTCACTTTTCTCTCTCTTGTTTTATTATTTTTTATTTTGTGTGTGAGTGTGTGTGGTATTTAGTAGGGTATATTTGTATAAAGTGGGTATTTTAATGAAAGGTGAATATGTAGTATCTTTACCCACTAAAAGGTGAAGTGAGGTGAAGAGAATTAAGAGGAGATAGAAAGCTGAGGTGGCGCTGAGGTGTCAGGTGAAAAAAAACACACCCTTGCCTACCAGCCTTAAAGCTAACTCCCTTCATAATTTTTATTTAGACAAAAGATGGGGTGAATTGGCTTGTACTAGGCAATTCCAACTTGTAAGCTACTAATCTAACCTTAAAGCACACGGTACCGTGACTCAAGGCAAATAGTCATCTCAATATCTCACTTTAACAATCACGCGCCAAAATATTATCTTTTTCATAACTCAAGCCAAAAGGGCAAACTTAATTTCATTCATTAAATTAAATACAATTAACATTTTCGTAAAAAAGTTACACTAAAATTTTCAAATAAATCAACAATCATTTCAAACAAACCGACAGCTCATTAACCAAAAAAAGATAAAATGCCATCTTCTTCACGCTCCGCACACACTAAAACATAAACACATATAAAAACCACAAAATAAACACAAACCCAATAAAAAAACTTTTTTTTTCTCCTTTTGTTTTCACCCAATCCAGATAAGGGAAAATTGCACAGATAGGTAATGAACTTTGAAAAATTTCTAATGTTAGATAATGAACTCTCAAAAATACTAATATAACCAACGAAACTTGTTGAAATCTTTAATGTTATGCAATATGTGCTTCATTTGCAACTGGTCACCGGCTAAACCGGTCACCACTTAAAAAAAGCCATTTTTGTATTAAAAAATGTTGACCGAACAAACACAGTAATCATTGTTGCTAACCACTGGTAAACAACAACAAGAGGAAGAACATCAAGATCGAACAACATTGGTAAACAACAACAACAAGAGGACGAACATCAAGATCGAAGAACATCAACTTCACACACCCAATCCAACCACCCAAATCCCACCACCCAGATCCCACCATCACCAAAACCCACTTCATCTTCTTTCTTTATTTCTCACCACACTATTTGTTATCTACAGACCACAACCATCAAACCCTTGCCTGCCACCCGCCGTTTGCGACCACCACACCCGCCTCAAAATAACTTCACCCCACCACCTCCAAAACATCAACATCACATCTCAGATAGTTTGGGTTTTGTCATCACTAAGCAAGAGGTATTCGGTATCTTTTTGTGGTGAATCGGTTTGAAATGGAAAGGGGTCATCACGTTGTTGGTTAATGTTGGTGTCTTCATTATCCACAATTAATAGAAATTGTGGGGGGTTACATTTGTGTCCCTGATGGTATTTTTCGGGGCAACGGAAACAAAGGCCCGCGGCTCGTCTTTTTTGCATTGCCTCAGGTGACAAACGAGTAAAAGGGAGAGTTGGGCTGTTTGCTCATATTGAGTTGCTAGTTGTTTCATGATGATGTCGAGGTGGGATGCTTGCTGTGATGATGAAGCGGCCTGTTGTTCATTGTGTAGTTTGGTGGAAGCAACAAGTTGTGATATGTTTTCAACCATGGCAGACATGGTTTCTTCAGTTGGGGGTGTGTCACGTTTAGGAGGCATAGTAAGGAATGATGAAAGCACCAAATGATAGCAGCTGATTCGATTTTTGTGGTTACACGTGGCCCAATAAGCTTAAACGGTCATATAGCATAACATTAAAGGTTTCAACAAGTTTCGTTGGTTATATTAGTATTTTTGAGAGTTCGTTACCTAACATTAGAAATTTTTCAAAGTTCATTACCTATCTGTGCAATTTTCCCGCCAGATAACTGGCGGATGAAATGGCGCAGGGGGTATGGTGGTGTGAGGATGACGTCGCCAAAAAGGGGGACACGTCATTTGGCGTAGGGCAATGTCGCGATACCTTTCGCTCTTAGCCATAATCATACAAAAAGTAGTGAAGAAGTTAACGAGAACTTTTGTTGACCAATGGAAATAAAGGTGGAAGCAAGAGTCCATAAAACTTTGCAAAAAACTTGTGTTGTTGACCATGTTTAATAGTAGTGTATGTGAGCAGAGGCGGAGCGAGTAGGGTGACTAGTGGGTGCTGAGCCATCCCTAATCGACCCACTTTATTCAGTAATTATTTATACTACAAGCCGCTTTTCTAATAGTTTTTATATTCCGCCCCCTTATTCTATAGACGTGTCTACAAAATTCATATATGAATAACTTAAATAATAAAAGACAACTTTATAAATTAAACTTTGAAGCGATATCTATCGCTATGACTTTTTGCGTTGAGCACGGCCGACCCTCCTTAACTAAAAATCGTGGCTCCGCCCATGTATGTGAGGTTGCTTTAAGTTTATATAGCTTTGACTGCAAACTCTCTTTTGTTTCTGTGTTTATTGGCATAGTTTCTAGTTCTATATTTGAGCCCTCTTTAAATGAGACTTCATCATATTAATAGCAGTCTCCCTAGCCTGCAATGATTTATAAACTTTCAATCAACTCTCACCAGCAATTTATAGACCATGTATTGGTGATGTTTGGCCATGGACCACTTCAGAAGGTGTCACTTTAGTAGCAGAGTGCATATTAGTATTATACCAAAATTGAGCAGGTGAAAGCCACTGCGTCCACTTTTTAAACCTTTCCCTTAGGGGGCGTTTGGTTCGTGAACTTGAAATACCAGAATTTGAAATTCTAGTAAATCTCATATTCTGAATGGTTTAAAATTCAGGATTTAAATAGCCTCACATGTTTGGTTGGAGTTTTTCCTTATGTTTTTGTTGCAAAAATGAAAAAATTACCCTTATCTTAAACAAACATAAAACAAAATAACAGTATCTTAATTGGCAAAAAACAACTACGTATTTATATTAAACACCAAAAAGTATGTCCTTTCTAAAAAAACACCAAAAAGTATGTAAAAATGCATACACAACAAGATAATACAGAATGTAATTAAAAAGAAAAAAGAAAAAAAGAAAAAAACGGTGACAAATTACGACAACAAAAGCATCAAATTAAATAAAATGAAGACACATTGAAAAAACCCAAAACGAAAGGAAAATTACACTAAAAAAACAACATCAAGTACAACAAACACACAATAACTAGAACCACCATGAAAAATCAAATAATAAGCAGTAAAGAATCTATTAAAAAACAAATCCTAATATGTTCTTTATGATAATCGGACATGAGATTGTTCTTCAAAAGTCAAAATATAAACTTGTGGACCAATTAAATAAAGAGAATAGTAATAGAAAAGCTTGGAGGGAATATAGACATCACTTTAGATGTAGATCATAGTAGAAATAATTGAGGAAGGAGTAGTTGTGAAATGTTTGTGAGGAAGAATGTGTTTTAACTTTTATGATAGAAAAAGGATGTTTTGGTCTCAGTGGCGGAACTTGAACATTTTTGTCGGGGTGGGGGGGAACGAATTTATTTTGGGGGAGTCGAATCGGAGATTTGTTTTTAACCTCAACTAAATTACTCTTAAAACCTATAATATTTACACTAGATGCCGCAAATTTTGGGGGAGCCGAGACCCTCCCCTGCCCCTACATAGTTCCGCCTCTGTTTGGTCTAATATGGTCTTGTGTCCCAAGCAAATTGAAAAGTCTGACTTTTTGGAAGCATTATAAATTCCCTTATTTTGCCTATTTATAGAATTTTAAATAGCTCCACTTGTCATACCAAACACAAACTCTATGGCATTTTAATTTCAAATTCCTTAAATTTCCTTAAAATGTACTTGAACCAAACAACCCCTTGGAGCATTTCTAATGCTGACACTAAAGTGTTTTTTGCACTAATTTTGCGTCAAAAGGTATCAAAAACCTTTGTTGATGTATCAATATATTTGACACCAACTTAGTGCTATGAATAGTAAGGGTCCGTTTGGTATGTGGTTTTCTTTTGGGTTTGGGATTTAATAAATGCAAATCCCATGTTTGGTTGTATTTGTGAGACTTGGGTTTAGACTTGTACGCTTTGTTCTCAAGTTTTTTTAAAGAAAGAAAAGTGAATAAATGAAGAGGAGATGAGGGGAAGAAAGTTGATGTTTTATTTTGTGTTCTTAAGTTATAATAAAGAGAGAAGAAAGTACAGGAATTGGTCACAGTAAAAAATATCAAACTTTAATAAACCCATACATGTTTTTTGTGAAAATTGATCAACCAACTGGAAACATAATCAAAACCAACAACCACACTCTAAAAAGCTAAATCAATGTACCATCGACAACTTTAAAAAATGAGGATAACCACGCAATAATTTTTTTTGAAAAACTATTGCGTACATAAAACTTTTTGAAGATGTAAATATAAAAATCTTAAAATTAGGATGAATAAAATAAATTGCAACCTGGTGTGTAGATATTAAAAAGTTGCTGTAATAAATAAGGTTGCACACTGAAGAACACAAGAAGCAATTAAAAGTGTTTTGGTCAACTTAAAATAGGAAATACTCTTTTACTTCCAAATCATCCCAAATATGGGCGGGTGATTTTGGGTGCAAATTTCATAGATTCCCACTCACTTTTACTCCATTCCATTCTCTTTCTTTCTATAAAAAAAAAGTGGAGAACACCACAAAAAACTGTTTCTTTACTTTCCACTCCCTTTTCCTCCTAAACTAAAGTGGAGAACACACTAGTAGTATAAATATTTGAGGATGTAAAAAAGTTGGGTGGTTTAATGGGGTTTATGACAATTGTGGGACTATGTATTTTGTTATCCACATCTTTTTTTGTCTTTTCTTTTTTATTTGTATTATAAAAGTAAAAAATTTATTTATTTCCTTTTATTATAAAAAAATAATAATTTTTAATTATATTTTAATATATAATATTATCTTTAAATATTATTTTCTCTCTAATACATCAAATCCAAATCCAACAATTTAAATCCAAATCCAAATTCTAAAACAAATTTAAATCCAAATCCAAATCCTAATCTTAAACCCATCTACAAACCAAACGAACCCTAAAACACTAAATATAATACTACACTATATTTCTCAATAATACTATCCATCTTATTTAAACTATAAATATTTGTTACACCTTTGATATTTAACTAAATAAACTATAATAAAAGTTATAGAAACTATATGTTTATAAGTATTCCGTCGATACGTTTACAACGAACCCAATATTGATATATGTTTCTTTAACTGTTTTTCTATTGATAGTCTCGACTTGTACTTTATAATAGTTAAAAATATTTAGCGCAAAAATTTAGTGTTTTACATTTGAGCAACTTTTATTTGGTGCAAGTATATGCTATAAATATGCTCTTTTACACTATTTTAGTGCGAATTTTTAGTGTTAATATTGAATATGCTCTTAAGAAAGTATTTTAAGCACTATTTCAACAATCTTATTTAGGGATGGCATGCATTTGACCTTTTTAAGGTCAAATTTTAACATTTTAAAGAGTGACTGCCCAAAATGTGTGAGGAACAACTTATCTATGTCAATTACAATAGAATTATGAATGAATATGTCTTTTACATGTGTGACATTAGCACCTAAATGACCATCTAATGCATCAATATGGAATTGTTGCCTAATTATTGTCCTCAACTGTAATTCATCGCCCCACTACTAACAATCCCTTCTGTTAGGTCACCATTTTGTAACATAAAACCATATAATCTTTAGAGAGAGAAAGGGAGTAGAGAGAGAAAGTGGAAGGAACTCTATGTGAAATGAAATAAGCACAATTCTATTACTAAGAGAACCAACACCCTCCTTGGAGGGTTACACCACTATTTATAGTGGAAAGTCTAGGGCATCACATATCTTTCTCCTACTAGCACTATTGCCCCTTAGACATTTACAAAACATGAAAACATGAAATAAACTTACATAAAACATTAATAGAACTTAACTAATTAATAGTCTAAAGCAACCTATTACAAAACTTAATGACCGACACTTGATATTAATAAAACGTGATCCTAACAATCTCCCCCTAAGGGTCGGTCATCAAAGGTTGCGTGACATCGATATATTTACTTCATAATCTTTGACTTTTGTTGCTTCAGATGTCATCAAAAAATCTTTAAGTTGTTGTAGATCTTTGTTCGTCGTTCTTTGTTGTAGTGATTCATATGATGAGCTTGTCTGCCTTTTGTCACTCCTTTTGGCTCCGATGGATTACCGCCTTTCCAACATGCTCATACATCTTTGACTTTGTTTCATTTTGCTTTGGTAGTTCTCTTTTCTTTGATGTGGATTCTTTGACGTGGAATCTTTCTTTGAACATCACATAACTTCAGATCTTTGTCATTCAACTTTGTAGATTCATATTGACTTAGAATCATTCTTTGACTTTTCTGCATCGATCTTTAGTGAGAACTTTTGTTGACTTCGAGATGTATGTATGAGCATGTGGAAACCGTGTCACGATGGTGGTTGTAGCTGCATAAAATTTCGTTAGTAATAAACAACCGGTACTTACAGGTTCGGAATTAGAGATTGTTAATAGCATAGTGTGAAAACTCTCTCTAACCCTTACCAAGGCCGTTCCTAATCGGATACCCCCGAAGGAGCTTACACGGACATACAAAAGTACACCCACGATTAGGTGAGTCGCTGGAGATCACCCCACGACTATAGACCACGTTGAGACCACCGCGAACACTAAGCATAACCCACAAGGAGTTATCGAAGTGACCTGCTGTCAGGGCTGTTTGATGTTGACCCTGGCAGGATTTCCGTTCAATCATTGAGAAATACATAAGTAATTCCTCTCATAAACGTTCTCGGCAGATTGCTAAGATCTGCGTAGGACTCAATAGTTTACAACTGGCATCCATTGATGTAGAATCACCATTTGTAGGAATTTTAAGTGTTCCTAAGAGATCTTTGATGTATCTCGGGGCTCTAGACTCAATAAGTGCACATTTAGTCGTCGGAGGTGTGGAGCAGAGTACCTCATTTTCAATATCAACACACTCGTAATGAGTGGTCAATATATTATGCAGGGTTTTCCGTGAGAATGAAACAAGTATCTTTTGAGAGACACTTGAGTGGCTAAGAAGGTTAAGTGCAGTGCGTCACTGGGTCCATGACGACTTTGTCCTTCAATACCGGTGTTGCCTCAGCAACAACCAGTAGCAGATGAATTGAACCCGGTGTCTGTCCTAAGGTTGAACTTATGGAGGGCTATTTCTTTTCACCCTTTTCTTTTCTTTTCTTTTTAATTCTTCAACCCCTTCTTTCTCCTTTCATTCATATCTTATTTTTTTCATATCATACCTAAGGACTTCTAATACTAACTATTGGTGATGTCCTTGGGTAGATCCCTCCGGTTCTGGCGGATCATAGGACGGTTTTCCCTAACCTTAGTCACCTTATATCACCATGACTATCCTATAATTGCCATAAAACCATAAAACCATTTGTATGAAGATCTCTCAAAGTGTTTATCAATGTAAAACTTTGTTTTGTTAACACTTTGAGATTTTTGGTTTTCTTTTGAAGGACTCCCCCTTCACATGTGCTCGTGAATGTTTTCAGAAATTTGCACATGCGGTAGGAGTTGGCACTTTTTGAATTGATCAACTTTAAGTGAACAAGACCACTTCGAGACACGTTTACATCACTAGTTAAACTAGCTTGAAATTATTACCCGGCCTAGTCAAGTTCACAAAAAATCTCTCGAAACGGTACATTCTACTCAGACATGTCCTTCGCGAGACACGTTTACATCACTGGTTAGACCAGCTTGAAATTATTACCCGTCCCGGAACATGTCCTTTCGATTTACTAACTTTTGTGTTTCGTCAATTCATGGGTGAAAACTGAGTCGAGCTCATATGAGATACAACTTTTTTCATCATATTTTAATTACTTTTTCATTTCTCTCCCTCAAAAATAGCATAGCAAATGTTATTTTTGTCAAACTTTAGATTGAAATATGACTTTTTTTTTAAGTCTTATGGGGAGAATTCCAACAAGAACATTTTCATTTGAACAAAAGGTCTTTCAAGTACTCCCCCTCAAATAGTGAACGATCCTTTTGAGTTTTGAATACGAGAGGGAATGCTTGTTCTTTTGAGAGAATCATGAAAAAACTTAGAAAATTTTGATTGATTTTACTCGAAAGTAAGAAGCTTTCGCTCCTTGTTTAAGTATTGAGGCACTGATGCGTACCTCAGGGTCCTTTCTATATAAGTGCGGGTTGTACACTGTTATGTGTGCACAAGCCATTGTAATAACTTATTGAAATATGATAATGAAAAATAGATAATGATATACCAAAGGAAGAGCAATCAGAGTAAAGGTTGATCAGGACGACGATAAGTGAGAATGTTCGGAATCGGTGCCCTTCCTCCAACCAAGCTTTCCATTATTCGAATATGATTTCTGAACTTCAATCTATGGTCAATCCTATCCATGAACTTTAAAGCTTCTCTTACATCATCCCTTGTCCAGCCCTCTCTGATTCCTTGGTCATAACTCTTAAGCCTTTGATCCAGCTGAATTCTGACAAATTTGAGCGTTTGATCCCCGAACTTGTGAGTTTCATCATATCTCATGAATTTCTTAGCTCCGTCTCTGGCGAAAATGACCCCAAATGGTTTTCTGATGAACGTGCAAGGTTTTATGCCTGGGATTCCTGGAATTTTCATTTGTGGGGCGGTGAAGTTGAGAGAGGTTTGATACCTTTCGACTCCTAATTGTGCGTCTTCAACTCTTGCCCGGATGATGCGTTGACGAGCAAAAACTAGAAGTGAGTTGATGAGGTCATACTGAAGGTTGCCGGGCAAATTCTGAATTTTGCCTTGAACCTTAAGTACATACATATCTTCGATGTCGTTTGGATTCAATCGATGATAGTCAGCTTCACTGAATGAGTACTCTTTGTCATCACTTCGTCGGACCACAATTTTGTCAAGAAAGTTGTAACCATATCTTTTTTCTGTTTCAGGAATTCCTGTGATGCCAAGAATCCGGTGCATTGAGTATGGCTTGCCTTTTGATTTGAACGTCAACTTCCATTTGTAAAACCATCTGCGCATCTCCGGCCAGTGATGAGTACCCAAAGATGCTTCGACATTATATTTGGAGACCGATGTAGAGTACAGACCCCTCATTTGATCTTCAAGATCATCGAGAAGATATGATGCAGCTTTGAACTTGGTAAGAGATGACGCATAATGGTGTGCAGGATCGGTGTTGCCATGAATGAGATATTTCAGATCATTGTTGAAGAAATATTCTTTAGGAATATTTGGATGATTGAGAGGACCAATGAGAGGTAGAGGTTGAGAAAAGTCTTGATACTTAAAATCATCAGGGTCAGTTGCAGCATAAATTCTATCCCATGAAGGCCTCTTTTCCCATGTGATATTCTCTGACAGTGCACGTGCACATTCTTCAACATTGTATTCAAATTCAAGTTTTGATGTAGTGCATGTCTTGAATTCCGTGAAACCTGCTTTCCAAATATTCATTAAGTCTGAAAGTTGAAGTTTCTGTGTCTTCATTATCTTCTTGATTCGTTTTGTGAAACCGATAATAGATCCTTCTATGGGTACTTCTGACTCAGGAACATCTGGATAAGCATCAACCATTTCATCGAACCAGTTGTATGTTGGAGCAGAAGGATCAATCCATTCTGGGTCTGGAAGAGCTGAAGCTTCCTTTGGTGGTTCAGTGATGTTGGCAGGTAGATCTTGTGGGATTTCATACTCGGAACCTGGAACATCCAATTCTTCAGCTGCTTCCATTTGAACATCATCCGCAGAATGCATCTGAACTTCATCAGTAACTGGAGTACTAGTCCCTGTTGTTTGAGGTGTAGAAGTGGAGCCATGCGTTCTTTTACGCTTATCTTTCGGTTGAGGATGATCGTCTGATCAGAATCGTCATGGCGGCACCTAGAGGACTTAGTACGCTTGCAGGGCTCATCCTTTTTAGAAGCCTTTTTCATTGAGTTGATCATAGGGCTGAGCAAACGGACCGGATGGACCGGACCGACCAAAAACCCGAAAAAACTTGCCAAATCTTGCCTAATTGGACCGGACCGACCGAAGACCGACCGGACCGGACCGGACCGAGACCGGACCGACCACATTCGGTCCGGTCTCGGTCTATGGTTTTTCCGGTTCTCGGTCTTCGGTCCGGTCCGGTCTTGGTCGGTCCGGTCCGGTTTTTGGACCGTGATCACCCTTAGTTGATCAAGGCCTTTCTTAGTTCTTTCTCATTTGGATCATGNATCGTCTGATCAGAATCGTCATGGCGGCGCCTAGAGGACTTAGTACGCTTGCAGGGCTCATCCTTTTTAGAAGCCTTTTTCATTGAGTTGATCAAGGCCTTTCTTAGTTCTTTCTCATTTGGATCATGCATGATTGCTTCCAACAGCTTTCCCTTTAGATCACTAGCAGAAGGTGTAGATGGTAGAGTCTGAACGGTTATTGGAGTCATCTGAAACTTTTGTGTAACAACCCTTTCAAGATTATCTTTAACGTATTGTTCCACGGTTGCTGGGAGTTGGTCACGAACAAATTTTCGAACTTCTCCTGGTAATCGATCCTTAACTTTGTCTGCCACAGCTGCGTCAATGTTGTATACATTGAATAGTTCAAGCTCTTTCTGTTGTTCTGAAACCTGCCCTTGTAAATTCTTCAATTGTTGTTGTAATGATCTCAACAGACTTGGATGAGCAGCCACTTGTGATTCTTGGGTTTGCTGAGGAGGAAGTGGTTGGGTCATTGAAGGCTGATCCTGAGATGAAGTTACTTGAGGTTGTTGGACTGGAGCAGCAATAGGAACAATCTCATAACTGCCGGTGACATCAACAGTTGTGTCATCCGTTTCTTGATCATCATTCTTATCATCTTCATCACTCTTGGTTTCATTATCACTTTTCTTTTCTTCTTCACTCATTTCTTTTACTCTTTCATCACTACTTTCCGTTTTTCCTTCAAATTCGTCATTAACAGCTTCGGTATCATCCTTATCTTTGTCACTTTCCTTTTCTTCCCCATCAGTAGACTGTTTTTCAGAACTTGAGGACACTTCTGCCTTATCGGAATCACCTGAATCATCTGAATTATCTTTTTCTTGATCAGTATCTGAGAGTGTTTGAGAACCGGATTCCTCAGACTTATCTTCATCTTCTTCATTCTCAGATGACGGATTCTCCAACTCAACATCCTTAGTGCCAGAACCTTCACCTTTCTTTTTCAGCTTGGCTATTCTTTCCTCTTCTGAATGTTTACTTTCTTGTAATGTTATTTGCAGTTGTTCCTCTTCTTCAGATTCGGACAAAGGTGGAGTTCCAGCTTCTTCCTGAGGTTGTTTGCCCTTGCCTTTAGTTTCTTTTACCCTTTTAACGGTTTCTTCCTCAGTTTCCTCATCAGTCAGTTCATCACGAATGGTAAGATTTCTTTTGGGCTGACGAGTAGCTTTCTTTGATTTGGACTTAGGAGCCTTGAAGACCTTTTCAGTACCCTTAGAAGCTGTTTTGGTTTTCTTAGAGGTCAACCCGACTGAATTATTCCTTTGGGCATTGTCATAGTCCTCATATGCTTTAGTCTTATGAACAACATCTGTTAACAGAAGATCAGGAATTCTCATCCCTTGTTTCGTGGTGCTTGTTTTTTGATCTGGCTGAAGAGTACATTAGATCCATAGCAGGTGTATGTTCCTTATCCTCCCGTCTAGCATCAATCTCTGAATATTTATGCATGAAGTGTCCTATGAGATGCTTGGTAAACCGACAAAAAGGGATTTTCTTTGTTGGTGAATTTTTGAACTGTCGGGCTTGAAAAGTCATATCTTCCCAAATTAACTGAGCGAAGTCAATGGGAGCCATTTTGATTACCCCCAGTAAATTTGCATGAGTTCCAATGATGGATGTTCGCGCCCGGTTTCTCTGCCAGTTTCACAGTTGGTGAGGATGGAGTAAAGAGTGAGCCATGGTTGTGGTATATTCTTTCTGTCGATTGATGATAGGTTGGTGAGTTTGGTCTTTGATTCATCATACCCAATTTCTCGGAGAAGTCTGATAATCTCTGACAACGAAGGACGTGGGGTGAATTTCTTGAAGTTTCTGGAACCTTCAGCAGGTAAGCCAAGAACAGAGCGTAGGATTCCGACATTAAACTGAATATCTTTGCGATCAAGACGTATTCCCATTGTTTTGCCGTCCTTACTTACTTCAAGAGTTTTCCAGAATTGTGTCAAGTAGACTTCAGGTACGGAGCATGAGCATGTGAGTAGTTGTCGAATGTAATGATGCTGTAGAATCTCCACTATGATTTGGCAAGTTGGATGACACGGGAGTTTCTCTAGATCAACTTTCAAGTTAGACTTTCCGATATTCCTTTCATCTCCTTGGATTAACTCATGCCTAGGAGTGGTTCCTTGAGACATTTTAGTACCTGAAATGCATCAACACAACCAACGAACACAATATGGTGATGTTTAAGTTAGTGAGCATTTCGATATCCAAGTTGTCATCTTGATGGAATTAGTGTGACCAATGAATAATGCAACATATAGAAACATGCACAACTATTCAAGCATCAAACCAAGATAGATATACACTACACATCATACACATTTACGCATGACTAGAAAAATCTGAACAGAGCATATTCGATAAAGTCAACCATATAATTGCTTACTTGACAACATCAAAACCATGTTACATACTCAATAAATATAGTCTATACTCGATAACATCAATATACATGTCTTTTACTCAATAATTTTAAGAAAATTTGGCCAGAGTATCATTTCATATAAGTCACAAGAAAGAACCCATACTCGATGGTTCTTGTAGTCCACTCCTTACTCGGAGACTTAATATGAAATTCCTTGTTCGATATCAACAATACTCGATAAGATTAAGGCATACTCGATAATATCACTTACTCGATAAGGGCAAAGCACACAGGCATACTCGATAACTCCATTTACTCGATATGATCACATACTCGATAAGGTTTCATGTTTTGCATATTCGAAGAATAGAAACAATTTTATCGAGTAAGAAAGTTAGATTTCTTTCTCGAAACAAAACTGTTTTTATGCTTCGAGTATGGAAAGCCTGAATCCTTACTCGATAAACACCATAGCATACTCGATAATCACCATAACATACTCGATAAGTTCATGTGGTTACTCGATAAACTTCATAAGGGCCAAAAAATTACTGTGTGTTTTGGGCCATGGGTCTGCTTACGTTTGTTGACTTTTAGCATCTAAAAGCATAATCCAATCCTACATCTCATATAAGCCTAACACATTTATCTTAATAGTGAAAACAGTGAGGCGAATAAATGCAAAATCAAGTAAATGTTATCCTGAGGTTATGAAACTATAGGAGCATGTTAGGGGAACATATACAAACCACAAACAACATTTAGACCACACAAACACAAACCCAAATGATCCCAGCCAAGAATACGAGCCCTAAATCCATAATTAATCAAATTTTCTCAAAACTGATGAATTAGAGGCCCAATTAATGATGAATTCTATCTATTTATGACCTACCAATGAGGCTTATCAATCCTAATTAGCCTAAATCATCCAATCTGAGAAACACCCAAATTATATGCGCAAGCCCTAATACCACAAATGAGCAATTAAACCACAGAGAATTTGCAAGAGTTCTAGCACATGATGATGAGTAATTAATGAATAAGATTAACACTTACAATTAAGAAAAACTCAAAAATTAAATAATCTTGAATGAGAGAAAAAAAATTGGCAGTGAGTAGGGGTGGTTTTTGTTTTTGTGAGAATAAAATGAATTTTTTGACTTGTTTATATAGGTGAAACTTTAGGGTGTTGGCAGTTTTGGCCCTTGTACTTGTATACTAATCAAACTTTTGACAGTTTTAGCACATTAAGTCCCTCTAGTTTTTAAGTTGTAATGTTACGAGTCCAAATGGTTAAGACTTAGAGTAAAACTTGACGAAAACTCCCCCTTGAACCAATACCACATTTTCACGACGGTTTAACAAAGCTTTTTGGCTCGAGAGTTAGTCGGAAAAGATGAATTTAAATGAAGAAAATAATGAAGATAAAAATTCACAAGAATATGACAAATTTTCTCCCCCTCAAGATATGTTTACGAAAAAATGATGAAAATGTTTTGGACAACGTATCTTGAAGTAGTGAATTTTGAAAATGTTGTTGATTTTTTTTTTTTTTTTTTTTTTTTTTTTTTTTTTTTTTTTTTATTATTATTATTTTTTTTAACAAAGAAAAATATTTTTGTGTTTTAATGATTTATATTTTTGTATTTTGTTTTTGAATAGATATTTACAAAATGTTTTGGTGTCTGACTCGCTTAATTGTGTTTAAGAAAAGATTTTAAATCATCTGGAGTCAAACACCGCATACCAATCCGGTGAACCAGTTCAGCAAACCGTGATGGAGCTAATGGTTTTGTGAACAAGTCTGCCAGCTGGTATTCATTACTCACAAAATATAACTCAATTGTACCATTTTCAACGTGCTCCTTGATGAAGTGGTAGCGGAGATCGATGTGCTTTGATTTGGAATGAAGAACAGTGTTGCAGGAGATTGCTATCACGCTTTTGGAATCACAGTACATCGGGATTTTGTTGAATAAGTAACCGTAGTCCATTAGCTGTGTTCGCATCCAGATGACTTGAGCACAGCAAGCAGACATGGCTACATATTCAGCCTCCGTAGATGATAATGAGGTGCAATCTTGCTTCTTCGATTGCCAAGACACAAGTTTGTCTCCAAGAAACTGCAAACCACCAGAAGTACTTTTGCGTGTGTCTACGCACCCTGCATGATCAGCATCTGAAAAGGCTATTAGTTCAAAACCAGAATCCTTCAGATACCAGATCCCCATGTTGATGGTTCCCTTTATGTATCGAAGGAGTCGTTTAGCCTCGTTGAGGTGACGTTCAGTAGGACTGGACTGATAACGCGAACACATAAATACAGCAAATACAATATCTGGTCTGCTAGCGGTTAGATACATGAGTGACCCAATAATACTTCGGTATTTTGTGGGGTCAACAGGTTTCCCATGTAAATCCGCATCTAGCTTAGTTGTGTTGGACATAGGGGTATTGTAAGTATCACAACTGGTCATGCCATGTTTCTTAATTATCTCTAGAGCATATTTGGACTGACTAAGGAAAATCCCACGGGGTGACTGATGAACTTGTAGTCCTAAGAAGAACGTAAGTTCACCCATCATAGACATTTCAAAATTTTGTTTCATTAGTCTTGCAAAAGCGTTTGAGTACTTTTTATGTGTTGAAGCAAAAATAATGTCATCAACGTATATTTGCACAATTAAAACGTCATCCCCGTGTTTTTGGATAAACAAAGTTGGATCTATTAAAC
>LBNU01029515.1:79255-117852 GCA_014162995.1 Artemisia annua
GTTAGTTGACTAGCAACTAATTCCGCCCATTCCTCCAAAACCCGAGATTTTACTTGCTTTCTATAAAATACAAAAATACAAAAATAATCTTCCTTCACCTTTAGACCTTTTAGAGTAGTTTTTCTATCCTAACGAACACTATTCCCTGTGAGAGAACGATCAATCCCCCGTACTTACCACTACACTATACTACACCGACCAGGTACACTGCCTGGTGGGATTGCAAGCTTCTCAAGATCCCTTGAGAGGTAAAACCTGTTGCGTGGTCGCAATCCCACGCTTATCATAAACCTTTAGTAAAATCATTAGCAAGCAAGAAAGCAGTAAGTTTATCGTACCATGCCCTTGGGGCTTGTTTGAGACCGTAAAGAGCTTTCTTAAGTCTGTAGACATGATTAGGATGCTCTGGGTCGACGAATCCTTCTGGCTGACTAACATAGACCACTTCACGTAACTCACCGTTCAGAAATGCCATTTTCACATCCATTTGATAAAACAACCATGTTTTTGTGAGCAGCGTATGCTAGAAAAATGCGAACAGCTTCGAGTCTAGCCACTGGTGCAAAAGACTCCTCAAAATCAATTCCTTCTTCCTGAGAATATCCTTTAGCAACCAATCGGGATTTGTTACGAATAACTGTGCCATCTGCTTTCAACTTGTTTTTCCAAATCCATTTCAGCCCAATGACATAAACTCCATCTGGTTGTTCAACTAATTCCCACACTTTGAGGCGTTTGAATTGGTTGAATTCCTCTTGCATTGATTCAATCCAGTTGTCGTATGTGAGTGCTTGTTTAATGTTAGTGGGTTCATCTTGACAAACTGTGAGTGCATAAATGCAATGTTCACCATCGGAGTAAAGTCGTTGTCTTGTCATAACTGGAGCTGAAGGATGTCCAATGATGTTAATTAAGGGATGATCTTTTGTCCACTGATGCGTTGAAGGGTGAGGATTATGGAACTGCTGCATATTAAGTGGTTCCAAATTGCGTGTTGACAACTCTGCAATATCTTCAAGGTTTGGAGTCGGAGCAAATGGATTGAAAAGCGCATTTGGATCATAATCTGCAGGTTCGGGTACTTGTTGTTGGTTCAGATCTTCACCTGTATTGTCTGTATTTGAATCGGTTTGTTCAGCAAACGGATTGAAAAACTCAATTGAAGGTGCACTGTTGTCTACATTAGTTGTTATAGGAGCAGGTGTATCAGGTATTGGAATATTATCAGGTTGAGCAGCGGAACTAGTGGATACATCTGGTGCACTTTGATCAAAAGTATCATCAAACAACGGTGCGAACAAGGTTTCCCATTCTTTGCGGGTTAGTGACAATGGTTCAGTTGAAGAATCTGGGAAGTTAAGACGGTTTGTTGCGGGTCCTAAGCTGTTGTGCTCAGAAGCCATTTCAGAAAGTTCATCGAAATTAGCATGAATAGTCTCCTGAATTTCCCTAGTGCGACGGTTGTAGATTCGAAAACCTTTAGATTTCTCACAATATCCAATGAAGATCCCAATATCTGCTTTAGCTTTGAGCTAACCAAAGTCATCACGGTCGTTATGAGGGTAGCAGAGAGCACCGAATACATGAAAGTGTTGAACATTTGGTTTGCGTTTATAAACAAGCTCATAAGGAGTTTTGTTGTGGCGTCTTGTGATCATACAGCGATTTTGAGTATAACATGCGGTTGAAACAGCTTCAGCCCATAAGTAATCTGGTAATTGAGCATTAATGAGCATCGTTCTTGCAGCTTCCACTAACGTTCTGTTGCGTCTTTCGACAATCCCATTCTGTTATGGACTTCTAGCAATAGACGTTTGATGTTCAATACCCACTTTCTCAAAATAATCATGAAGAGTTTGATTCTTAAATTCAGTTCCATTGTCCGTTCTGACTTTTCTGACTGTGTTTCGAAGTTGAACCTGAATTTTGGTGAGAATGGTGATGATCATGGAAGGAGCTTGATCTTTGCTTCGAAGAAAGTAAACCCAAGTCCATTTGGAGTAGTCATCAACAATTACTAATATGTATCGTTTGCCGTTAATTGTTTGTACTCGCATGGGGCCACACAAATCCATATGAAGCAGGTGAAGAACATGTTTAGAACTTGGTTCAGTTTTAGAGCTGAAGTGTGCACGTTTGCTCTTTCCTTGTTCACAAGCGGGACATAAGTGATCTTTTGAATATCTGAATCTAGGAAGACCATCAACTAATTTGTGACGAGCAAGGTCTGTCATGGTTTTGAAGTTAAGATGAGACATACGCTTGTGCCATAACCAGGATTTTGTCGAAGTTGCCTTTGAAAGAAGACATATATGAGAATAAGTGATCATGTCTGACAAAGATATGGTGTAAAGACTGTTTCCACGAGTGCCGAACATAAGATCATTTCCTTGTAAGTCGCGAACGAAGCAAGTTTTCTCCCTGAATGCTACTTCCAAATCCCCATCACAGAATTGACCGACTGAGAACAGATTGTGACCAAGGCCTTCGACATAATACACACGACTAATTTCGATGTTACCACTGACATAATCCCCATATCTCATAATTGCAGCGAAATGATCATTCCCGAATCTGACAGTTCTGATGAACTTTGAGACAAAGTTTCTTAACAGTTTGAGATTGCCTGTCATGTGTCGGGAACATCCGCTATCAACAATCCAAAGAACAAGTTGAACCACCTGCATCACACGAAGGAGACAAAGATGGAACAGGTGTAAGGGTGGAACCCAAAGAAGTTGTGGGTTCCGTTGGGTTAGATGCACACACATTTATAATTTTAGGTATCCATTTAAAATTATGTGTTCTTTCTAACCAACGTTGCCAATTCCAACTAGATTGTGCTTTCTTCTTAAGGAATTCGCTAGGTGATGACATGTTCTTAGTAGTATTGTTCGCAACTACGGGGGCGACTACATCATCCCTAGAAACTACATTTGGCTTTCTACCTAGCACAGATTTAGAAGCAATAGTGGGCCTAGATTTTTTGCCAGATGTTCATTTCTTATGACGAGATAAAAGAGAGTTTGCCACACATTTTGCATGATCACCAGATAACATACTTTTACGACAAAACACACATGAAGCATTAATATTTAAAGCATTAAAAGGTTCAGCATTTGTTACAAAAAGATTAGGATTACAATTTGCCAAATCAGAATCTAAATCTAGTGCAACATGAGTTTTATTCAAGTTCCTAAGGTGGGCTTCTACTTCAGAGGCTTCTAGTTTTCCGCTTCTACGCTTCCAGATCCTATTCTTCCTTTTGGTGCTCTTACGCTTTGATCTGCTAACGCTAGAAGTGGTGACTATTCCTGTAGAAGTTGAATCATTCGAATTAGAAATTTGAGAGTGTATTTCCCTAGGGGTTGTGTCGATGTTGTACATGCCTGGTGCAATCATATTATTGCTAACAAACTTTCCTTTTTCAATTAACCTTATTTTCTCTTTTAACTCAATGATGATGTGCTTCTTTTCTTGGATGTTAGATTCCAGCTCACGATTGTAAAAATAAATGTCATTGTTTACAACTTTTAATTCTTCTAATTCCTTTTGATATTGTGAAATTTGACTTTGTAACTCTACAGTTTTGTTATGAAAGGAAGTTGAAGATTTTTGACTTTGTAATTGCAATTCGAAATCAAGACTTTGATTTTGACACCATTCAAGCTTTTTGTTAAGGTGATAAATCTCGTTTGAAAGTTTATTTTGCACATCATCACTGTGTTTCATCAGTTTCTCATTTTCACTCTTTAATGTCTCAACTTGTTCATTCAACAATTTAATATCATCAGTGTGATCATCAACAAGCATAGCAGTACCAGACTCATACAAAGAATTCATAATCACAGATAATATATCAGCATTAAGAACATATTCTAAGAGTCGATCAGCCTCTTTTTGCAAACCTTTGTTTTTTCGTTTTTGTTTTGAAATTGTTTGTTCAGTTGCATTGAAAACTTCCATCATTGATTTGACCTCTGTCTGAAGTTCCTTTTCCCAGCGTGTAGCACAAAGACGCAAATGTTGAACATGTGGCAAAAATTGTTTTTGAAATACTTATCTCTTTTCTTTTTCGTAAGCATTTTGAAAAGTTGCTACAATTATTTCTGAGTTTCTTTCAATTGCTTGTTCTAAAAATTTTATGTCTTCCATAAACGTATCAAAGTACCTCATGACACGACAACGTTTTGGTAATGGCTTAATTTGACCAGAATCAGGTAAAGGACCATTTATTTGTGCTACTGGTTTAACAGGACCAACATCAGAAGATGAATCATTTACTTGTATTAAAGACCAAGGTTGTTCGGTTTTCTCTTTATGAGGCACAAAAGAAGCATATAAATGAGGAAATGTTGAGTAATCAAAAGGTGTATTGTAAAAAACATTACTCATTTTAGATCGACTCTCATCCTCTATTTCCTCTTCTTCTTCACAATTATATACAACAACACGCACAACAGATTCATCAAATAAGTGTTCTGCACTATACAATTTTGGAATTTCCTTGAGTGCTGTTTTTAAAAAACTAGGTGTATCGTAACCAAGAGCATAACCACACCCGGGAGGTCTTTGTTGCAAGGTAAACTTTTGAATTGTGGTAATGGATTCACCCGTTTTATAAACAATATTTTGAAACTCTTTGATTTTCTTTTCCAATTCAACAACTTCTTCTACGTAAGAATCAATCCGTTTCCTTGATTTTTGTTTATATTCTCTAAACTCAGCTTGAAAAATGGACAACTTAGATTTTGTTTTTAAAAGTTCATCGTTGAGTTGATTGATTTGTTGTTTATGATCAAACTTTAGTTTTTCCATTTCTGAAATTAAATCATTTTTGGAAACGGTTAATTCACGTATTTGATGTTGTAACTCTTGTTCTTGAACATAAGATTTTTGAAAAGCTATTTCAAAACTTTTTTCACGATTATCTCGTGTTTCAAAAATTTTTATTTGTATTTTACAGCACTCAAGGTCTTTCGTCAATGATGCAATTGTAGCTTTCAATTTGGCATTTATATCATTGCATTTTTGGGCCTGAATTTGGTTGGTCATAAGCATGGTTCTGAGTTCTGAATCTGGATCATTCGTAGGGTCATTTTGTTCAAACTGATCATTATGACCATCATCAATTGGATCATCAAATATAACAGCTTGGTTAATTTGAACGGCATCATCAAATGTGACCACAGGATCAATTTGATCATTGTCGTCAAATGTAACAAATGTGCTTATTTGGTCATCCTCTTGACTAGATAATAATGAATCGTTTTGAACAACTTGTTCCTCGTCTGATGCAGATGCAGAAGGTGAGGCAATATCATGTATTAAGCATGTGTTTAAATCATGTACCTCAGACAGACCATCAGTGTCATACAATGGGCCTGAATCACTCAGATGTAGTTCCTGCATATTGGCCATAAGCATAACTGCAGCATTTGCTTCCAGATCTTCCATGTCATCATCAGATTGAGCATTGGCCATGAAATTGTTATCCTTAGTATTCCCATTTCCACGTGCTTCATCCTTAAGAGCTAGAAGTAATGCCTCCTTGTGATACTTGCTGCCTTGAGTTCGCAGAGAAGGACATGCAGTAGCCAAATGACCGATCCCATTGCAGTTGTAGCATCGAATGACTGTGTTACCAGAATCTGTATTGCCCGTTTCAACAATCTCAACCCTTTTCTGAGGAGCAGCAACATTGTTCCGAAAGCTACCATTTGGAGTAAACCACTGACCATTTCCAGAATTACCCATATTACCACGAAAACCAGATCTACCAAAGTTATGATTCTGAACCTCAACTCGGCCATCATTAACAACAGCTTGATTCCTTGTGTTAGATGAAGAATGAAGATGGTTGTTGGACTTGTTGGAGAATTTGCTGAATTCTTTAGCGATGAGTGCAATTCCTTGGTTCAAGTTGTTGAATTCCTCTTCATCTTCATCATTGTTAGCATTGGAGTAGAACATGGAGTCATTGTTGTCATACGAATCAGTTGAACCGACGTTGCTTTGCTGAGTAGAATCATATGTGAGTAGTGGTTGTGAAGGATTTGGTTGATGGTAGTTGAAGTAATTTTGCTCTTGAACATAAGCCTGGTTTGATGGTTGTGGAATAAAGTGAGATTGAGCAACAAGTGCCAATGAGTTAGGATTTGGAGGAGGTGACAAATTTGCACGAAGAGCTCTATCCTTGTTCACTTCACTCTCATGGTGCTTCAGATAATCAAACAACAATCCATATGGTGCATCATGAAGATTCTTAGCCTGCCTGACAAACGTGACATATTTCTTCCATTCATTACCAAGACAACTTAGAAACTTAGTGTTGATTGCAATTCTGGGGAGTATGATGTTGTGTCGATCCAAATCATTGATGATGTTTGTGAAACGATGATAGTAAGACTCAAGCGATTCCCCTGATTCAATCATGAAATCTTCATATTCCATATAAAGCTTTGATTGCATGTCTTCTTGATTTAATTCAGTGCCTTCCATCAAGAGATGAACATGTTCCAACATATCCTTAGCAGTTTTCTGAGCATCAATACTTCGAAGTATCGGATTAGGTATTCCCTGAAGAATGTAGATCATTGCAAGTTCATTTGCTTCCCGATGAAGTTGTTGCTCTGCGGTGAGTGAGGATTCAGCAATTGGAATTACAGTATCAGGTCTTGGAGGATTGGCATCAGGATCACCTGCAACCGTTGTAGTAGGCCATTGAAATGGTCCTTCAAGAATGACCTTTTTCATAAACCTACCATGAGGTTTCTTAAGTTCAATGAATCGCAAGAAACGACTAGCCCATTGAACGTAGTTGCCTGGTGTGAGCATTGGAGGAATGTCAAGAGACCCAGCTTCATGACGGGATTGCTGACTAGTGATTGCCTCGCACATTTGATCAAACCAATGTGTTTGCTTAGTTGGTGGAAGATTGGTTTGCATTTGCTGATGCAAGTATGGTTGTTGTTGTGGAAATTGTTGTTGATGCATTAAGAGTTGATGTTGTTCATGCATGTAGTATGGTTGATTATACGNATAGCACATGCAAGACTTCAATACTTGATGTGACAACACTTATTAAAAGACCTAAGTCACATCAATTTAGCTATGCATTGATTCATGTCAAGTTAAACATAAAATATATTCATAAATGAATATTTCTAAAGCTTTCATTTAAACAATATAAAACAAGTTTATGTTTAAATAGAAATGCAAAGCTTAGTTATATAAGACTTAGAAACTAAAGTGATGTTTTATTACAAGCTAAAGTTTGTATCTTGTCATTAACAAAACTTAGCAAAGATCGTTAAAATATAAATAACGTTTTTAGGCGATATTTGTATTAACACGGTGGTTGAGACATGATTAATGATTATGTTAAATGGATCTTTTTAAGGATAATGAAAGGTTGTTGTTGTAGATTAGATGTGTTGGCGAAGGTTGACGGTTAAAAGTTTCTGAGGTCCTTACTCGATAAGGTATAGTGCAGTGGTCCTTACTCGATAAAGGTGGTCCTTACTCGATAAAGGTGGTTACTCGATAAAGTTGCTTATCCGATAACAAGTTTCTTACTCGATAACCAAAGTTCAAGCAAGCAGAGTTTCGACTTAGAAGTGAACAAGTAACGTCCTTACTCGATTAACGATAAGGAAAATGCCTTACTCGGCAATGATCTAACTCGATCAAAGAAGTAGCTAACTCGATAAACCCTCTGCTTACTCGATAAAAGCAGTCTTACTCGATAATCCTATAAAACCGCTAAACCTTACTCGATAGACCCTATTCCATACTCGATAAAACGCTAATGAACAGTAACGAAATCTTAAAAAATCCGCCTCTAAACCTAGTTTTTCGACCAAATCTAACCTAAAACAACCTTTATTATCCCTTGGCGATTGATACCACTTGTTAGGTCACCATTTTGTAACATAAAACCATATAATCTTTAGAGAGAGAAAGAGAGTAGAGAGAGAAAGTGGAAGGAACTCTATGTGAAATCTAACCTAAAACACTTGTAACTAATGGACAATGTTTGCAAGACACTGCAATAAACATTATTGTTCTTCATTTTCATCAACAAGTCACTAATTATAAAGGTCAAGAGCAAAGGATTCAACTCACTGCCAGAGTAACTATAGATAGTGCATTTGTCCCTACATTCTCATTACCCTTCTTGTAAGTTATTTAATAGTTGTTACCCAGTAGTTTATAAGGCCATTTTGCTTGAAAATGAGTAGTTAATCTATTATCATGAAAAATAGTTCAGGCTAAAGTGATACGTTTAAATTTTGAAATGTATGTCAAGCAATAGTTTATAAGGTCATTTTGCTTGAAAATGAGTAGTTAATCTATTATCATGAAAATAGTTCAGACTATAGTGATAAATTTAAATTTTGAAATGTATGTCAAGCAAAATAACCCTTTCATTTCTCCTAAGCCAATAAAACTGCCAAAAACCTATTTTCATTTTAGGGCAACGGCCCAGTGTTTGGTAGACAGTGTTTTGCTTAAATAAGCAATACGATGGCCCTCTTGTTGTAGCACCGTTGCAATACCAAGACCTAAAGCATGAGTCTCCATAATGAAGGTCTTACGAAAGTTAGGTAAAGCCACAACTGGAGCATCCACCATGGTTTCTTTAAGTTAGAGAAGAGTGGTTCGTGTATTTACTTATGTTAGCTTTAGAAGTAATGATCATAATGTAATGAGTTAAGAGTCTACTTTGTAATTAGCTTATAATTGTAAAACTTATATGAAACTCACAGTTGAGTATAAATACCCCACTAGACACATTGTCTAGTGTGGCAGTTGTAATTATAGGAACATAAAAGTTTATATTTTTCTATCATATGTGTTCACCATTAACATCTCATCTCTCTATTTAATCTCTCTTTAACTCACTATTTAATCTATACATACATGAATATTTTATGATCATTATGAGACTACAAGTGGTATTAGAGCTTGTGTGTGGATGATTATAGCTTATTTATAACTTTTTACATGGTCTGAAATGCTTTTAGTGCTCCCGAGATACATACTTAAAAACATATGAAACTATGGGTTTAAACATGAAAAAAATTATTCTTTTTTGTTAGATAGCTTCATATAAGTTAGATTTAAGTTCATAGTGGGTTGAAATGGCTAGTTGAATCGTAGAATTGTTGTTTGAATGATCAAAGTGTGAAATGTTATGAAGATAGCATGATCTTGGTAGGAACAACACACTTTGTTATAGCACTGTTCTGTTAAAATAGGTTAGAAATGTTCTCGGATTGGGTTAAATTTCACCAAGGTAGTGTTCTGAGTAGTTGATGATTTGTACTATTCTCAGTATCACCTCGTTAAGCTACTGTTCTCGTTAGTTAGTTTATTATGTTACTATTCACCTCAGTAGTTTCATCTCGTTAATTAATGTTCTTCGTAGTGGTTACTTTATTAGTGGTTATCGGTCTTGGTATTATTGGGGTTTTACTGGTCAACCTGAGTTGGTTATAGTTAGGTTACATTTAATTCTTAAAGGTTACCATTTAATTTTGGGATATGAACCATTTGATTCCAGATCCTCATATCCCAAATCAATTGTCACTTGTTTGCTAAGATAATTTCATACCAGGATACGTTTGACTTTATTGACTCGAGATACTATTGATGGGTAACGTAGGGTAAAAGTCAAATTTTTCATAATAGTTAATCATAAAACATGCAACGGAAGACAATAAAAACCTACAAGAGTTTTCCACAAGCCAGCGATCCAGATACGGTTTATAGATAATCATATTAAAAAACAACTATAGCATGCCTGTTTATTTGCAGTAGGAGATCAACACGGATCACAAAGCTTAAAACAAAGCTCCTCACTGATGAGGTGAAAAGTGTACCCATTTTAGAGGGTCATTTAAGCCTTAATTCGAGTTAATATGATCAAATATTGCCCTAAATCGTTCCTTTTGTCATTTTAGGTACGTTTGAGAAGAATTCTGGAAAACACATCATTTTGGACGTTTTTGGAGCATAAAGTGAAGAAAACGACAAAGTCTCAAAAGAATGCTGGAAATCCTTCCTGACGGTGTCAGAGTCACAAGGTGACGCCGTTAGCCAACCAAGACAAAGGAGTGGATTCTAACTATACGTGACGCCCTAAGAAGAAAATGTGATGTTTACACCTGACGGCGTCAGGTGTTAATATTCCTAGGCCGTCAGATGTTAAGTTAAAGAGTGACGGCCCAGAGCAAATTTACAAGTGACGACGTCAGAGATGGATCTAGGCCATCCAAGAACCCTAATGGTGGCGAGCTGACGGTGTCAGAGCGTATAAGCTGACGCCGTCAGAGTGTATTTTCTATATATACTTTTCTATTTTTCATTCATTAGGGTGCAACTTTTGGGGAACAAAACCCTAGACGATTTTGACAGCTTTTTCAAGGGTTTTTCACCCTTGATTCTTCCATGTTCAATTAAAGATAAGTCTCCATTCAAATTAATCAATATGTCTATGTGTTGGTTAATTATATCTTATGCTTGTCTTTCAATTAACATGCTAGGCTAGATTTATCTTGTGTTTGCTTAGATCTAATGAAACCTAACTATTGATTATTGGTTGTTGGTGTGTTATTAATTGTATTGGATGATTGTTTATCGATGTTAGGCTTAAGAAAACTGGCTAACCTCCTATACGGTAACTTGCTTGAACGTCTTAAGAAACATGAACCAATGCGTACTAGGTTTTTATGGTTGTATTTAATGCATGAGCGAATTCTAATGATCCCATGTTAGGAGCTTCTAGCAGGCTCGACATAGGAGTGAAGTAGGAGCTTATAGAGTTGGGGAAGTACGTACGCCACCCCATGACTGGTATTAAGGAATACACCCGTCATCCACATAATTAATACACACTAATTAACCAGTAAAAGATAGTTAGGGAGTAAGGAAATCTAAGTAAACACATTTGTCTCCATATAAGTTTCACAACCACTTAGTTTTAGTTATTTTATTTTTATTTGCAATAGTAGTTATTGGGTTAGTTGGCTAGCAACTAATTCCGCCCACTCCTTCAAACCCGAGATTTTACTTGCTTTCATAAAATATAAAAAATACAAAAATAATCTTCCCTCAACCTTAGACCTAATTAGAGTAGTTTTTCATACCTAACGAACACTATTCCTGTGAGAGAACGATCAATCCCCCGTACTTACCACTACACTATACTACATCGGTCAGGTACACTGCCTGGTGGGATTGCAAGCTTTTTAAGATCCCTTGAGAGGTAAAACCTGTTGCGTGGTCGCAATCCCGCGTTATCACTCACGGTTTAACACACTAGTCCTCAAACGATTGCAGCAGAGTGCTAGCAGTTGATCCAAGTAGCATCAACAACAAGTCATATATAATCAGATCACACAAACAAAATGTTCGTATGGGTTGTGGTGTTTGCCCTTATGAAGAAGTTATGAAGGGGAGAGATTTTTAGGGTTTCTGAATTGCATCTTGAATGAATAATTAACTCTTTTATTTATAAGGCTTTTTGTAAAGATACTTTTCTTTTCAAAAAAGCATCCAACCAAAGTCCAGCCCGGTCCACCCAAGGTGGTCGGCCTCACGTGGGACCCACAAGAGGTTCACCCCTCCTTTGGGCTTTTGGCTCAATCCTTCTCCAACTTTAATTAATCCAATTAATTAAGCTCAATACTCTTTTGTTTAATGGATCATTTATATACTTACAATAAATATATAAAACTACAATCTCTAATTATTATGTGCGACTCAATGGATCATATATTAATGGCAATAGTTAATCCCCCCTGTATCATGTACATAATCCTCCAAACTCCCACTTGGACATGGTATAACGTCTTGTAATTACTTACCGAGCAAACAAGCGTCTAGCAACGGTCCTGCTTGCCTCCCAAAAATATACGACTTGTCCATCAGTTGATAAAACCAAACAATTGTTATTAACTCTTAATGATTTATGGGTTTAGTAATACTCTTATTCCCTCTGTTTTGATACATGTTAATTTGAGACATGGATTAAGCAATCTCAAATTGCTAACATCTGTTTCTCGATCACGAATCAATTGATATACCAAAGTAAGTTACAACAACAGTTTAACAACTACTCCAGTCATGGTCATGGTAATATCAAACAATTCATCGAGTGGCCAAATGTAATATCACCTCTTCAAAAGACGAACAAATCCCTTTGCATATATCCACATTGTAATGCACGACTCATATGCCCAAAACATATTGGGATAACCTTTGTTACCAAGGCGTTGGGCATGAATCAAAACCTACTCCTCAAACACCACAAAAGCACTATATATCAAAAGTCAAATGATACTCAAGAATACAAACCATAAATGTGACTCACTTATTGACAAACATTCATGTTGCGACGTCTCGTATGGGTCGTCTAATATTCATCTCAATGAATACTTATGAACTCTGGCCACAACAGGTAAATCATTTGTTTAAAACAAACGAACACCGGTTACTATTCATATTAGTCTTAATTCATATTGTGCCCAAACAATAAGATTGACTATGGAATTTAGAACAAACTTATTTATAGGTAAAACGTGCAAATATAGAACACAATAACATAAATGAAGAAACAAACTTTATATTAAATTGCACCAGTTCCAATATCCCAAATACATGAATATAACTATGACGACTCTAAATCAACATAATGAAGTCCCATTCCTTAACATGCAACTCATGTTTATCACATGGTAATGCCTTCGTTAAGGGATCAACAATATTGTCATCAATATGGACTTTAACAACCTCTACATCACCTCTTTCAACCACCTCACGAATGTAATGATGCATTCGAAGGATATGTCGATTGCTTCCACGTACTATGATATCATTCGCAAGTGGATTGCACTTGAATTATCACAGTACATTTTCATAAGGTTTTCATTCCTTGGTACAACACTAAGCTGTAGGGTTTTGTGATTCCCGCATGGCCAACAAAGACATGCACGGTGGAATAATAGCAAGATCTTTCCTAATTATTGATATGACCTAACCCTAAACACATATAAAAGGTGTTTATAGAATACTTACTTGTTTCCTGTAGTTCTGTAAGTTTCTAAACAAGTCTGATGCGAGGATCTGCATTCTTCTTGTTGGATCAAGCAGTTTGAGGCTTTCAGGAGAAAACTACTATTAGGTTACCCACAACACTTGTTATCATTCACAAAAACATAGATTTAGAGGTTTTCTAAAAAGAGAGGATAAGAACTAGAGAGAGAAAGGTGGTAGAGAGAAGATGGTGGAATGTTTCTTATGATTTCACCACACTAGAGCATACACTTACACCCTCTCAAATGAGAGGGTATTCATTTAATATACATGAAAACGCCTATGGGCCTTAGGTGGGCTTGGGCTTACTTTGGACTAGTTTAGGACAATATAACATTAACTAGCCTATTAACATCAGACAAATGATCAAGTTGAAAGAGATTGTTAGTTTGAGGGGAACAAATACATAAGTATTTTCATTGCTTCAAGAGATCATTTAACATTCAGAGAAATGTTTAAGAGAAGATTCAAGTGGTTCTTCAACAACAAAGAAAACGATTCAAAGACTTCAAAGAAGAACTACTTCAATATGAAAGAGAACCAAAAAAAGATCTAAAGATTATTCTACAAAGTTTACAAGTCATAAGATTGTTAGATAGTTCACAAGTAGATCATTTACGGGGAGATTGTTAGATATAAAAACCCTCAACTTGTAGTTTATTATAAAGGAGATGGACTTGTTTGTAGCTTTTTAATAAGGAGATGGAGTTAAGTGTAAAATATATACATTTTTAGATTCAATGAATCTAGACAAGGTATAAATAACAATTACCCCTCATTTTTCAAAAAATAATTAATAATACTTCATAACTCCACCTCTCTAATCTCTCTAGTGCTTATCAATTGTTTATCACACAGATACTAATCTCCAATCATTCGATCCTAGCTTATTCTAACATTTCCAAGAAAGATGTTGGAAAGAAGAGGTTCATGGCCATGAGTGAAATTGCAAAGTTTTCCTCGGGATCTCTCGAATGGGTCAAGACAAATTTATATAATTTGCTAAGAGACAATCACTATAAAACATTGAGAACCCCCTTACACTAGAAGAACAATCGAATTATCATAGTGTGGTGGATTGCATTAAAGATCGATTGGATTTCCGAGAGTCTATGAGAAGGTTTGAGCATAACGTCGGAGCTCAAGACATCCAAGTGATCTACCATATAGGCATAGACCCGAATGATCATCCCTGAGATTCTTAACTTTAGAAAGTAATGATCATAATGTATTAGCTTACGGTCTACTTTGTAATTAATTTTGAGATACTTGCACAAAATGTAATAAGGGTATAAATAGCCATACTAAACACAATGTCTAGTGTGTGACACGAGTGTTTAATGAAAAAAGTTTTTCTCTCATATGTCTGCACCTTGTGTCTCCCTCTCTCTCTAACTTCTTTCTAGATTATACATAATTATATCACATTATACGAGTAACTTATGATCAATACGAGACCACAATCTTGTTTTATACAAATAACCAACAACTCGCAAGTCTTCCCATTACCGTAAGACATTTGACCCCTTTTCCACATCTCTACATGAGCATTTTGCTTTTTAATGGGCGAAAGAGGTTTTGTTTTTGTCATGGACTTTGGTCTAAAATCGAAGAACATTAATTACATGTATAGTTTCCTGAGTAGGCTAGCTATGTTTTCACCCGACGTGAAAAATAAAGGGCAAAATCGATGGCCATTTTGGAAAACGAGGTTAGGTCAATTGTTTATCAATCCCAATAAAAAATGAGATTATGCAGTAACTTTTGCCATGATTGCCTTCTTGACGCTCGTGCAACTCTCTTTGCGGTCATTTCGTGGTTTGGACCAAGAGCAAACTATTTTATTTTATTTATTATTATTATTATTATTTTTTTCCCCCTAAAGTAGCTATGATTATGATATGGTAAATTTAGCTAAACAATTGTGAAAGATTGAATTGATATGACGTTATATTAACATCAGTAACATAAAGGTTGTGTTTGGGAAAGGGCTTTTAGGGGCTTAAACTTTTAATATAAGCAGACTTATAAATAAGCCTTGTTTACCACGGTGACGGGTTTATGAAAGCTTTTATAAGTTATAAGCCTCCATAAGCTCAAGCTCATTGAAAGGGGCTTATGAGAGCTTATGGAGGCTTAAAGCTAGTCAAATTACTTAAACACTTTTTAAAATATAATGAATTATCACGCAAAGTTGAAATATATCTGAATTTAATTTGATGTATTTTTATGCGATTTTACATTAATAAGCCCCAGCTTCAACTAATTCGCCAAACAACTTTATTAAAATATAAACTTTAGCTTTCGGTTTATAATATAAGCCTCAACTAACTTCAGCCCCAACTTGAACCCGTTTCGCCAAACATAACCAAAGTCATGGTAGAAGTATTGCAATGCTCTAAATCTTTTTAAACAAACAAATGNCGTTGAGGTGTTTATATTAGGTTAGTTGATGACGATATGATGTTTTCGGAACTAGTGTTATTTTAGGTATTTTTTTAATAGTGTTTTAGTTGTATTGATTGTGAAATGATTTACGGTGTTAATGTTTTTTAGGTTTTTGAATGTTAATGTGATGATTTGTTTATAGGATGAGGACTGATTGACATTGACATTGTTAATACTTAGTAGCCGTATTTTGTCGGTTTGTTCGTTGAGCTGATGATGTTAGTTGATGATAAGATGATATTTTAGGTGTTAACGTTTCGTGTTTAGGTGTTTATTTGAGGTTTTTTGAATGTTAGGTTAGTTATGTGTTTGTATTATGGAAGAGGTGATTAGAAAGTGTATTTTGTCATTTTTTCGTTGAGGTGATGCGGTTAGTTGATGATGGAGATGATGTAATAGGAGTTAATGTTTCGTGCTTAGGTGTTTACTTGAGGTTTTGAATGTTAGTCGAGGTTTTGTACAGGAAGAAACTATTATTATATACGTATTTCGTCGGTGTTTTCGCCTTCAACTTGTGATGATTAGTTTATAGGAAGAGGACTGATTAGTAACTGTATTACACTTTTAATTCATTTTTATAATTTATATGTTATGTTATAACTGTTTGTTTGTGCTGTTAGGCTTATATACAGGTTTTTGATTGTTAGTTGAATTATGTGACGCTTTATGTGTAGTATTTTGTCGTTTTTTCGGTTGAGGTGATGCGGTTAGTTGATGATGAGATGATGTTATAGGAGTTAATGTTTCGTGCTTAGGTGTTTTTGTTAGGCTAGTTGATGTTTCGAGCTAATGCTATGAGTCTAGGTGTTTATTTGAGCTGTTAGGGCATGCTTGGATGGTATATTTATAGGAAGTGGTGATTCTTAAGTGTATTTCGTTGGTTTTCTCGTTAAGCTGATGCAATTAGTGGATGATGAGGTTACGGTTCGTTGTTTATTTGAGATGTTAGGGCTTATTAGGCTGATATGTTTATAGGATGCAGTGATTATGAACAGTATTTCGGCGGTTTTTTGTTGAGCTGATGCGACTGGTTTATGATGAGTTTTCGATTCCATGTTTATCAGGAGCTGTTAGGACTTTTTTAGAGTTTTTGTAGTTGTAGCTGAAATTGTATGTATGTAAAGCTTTTGTTTATCTGGCTTATCAAACGTAGTTTGTTGATATTTTTACTGAATAAATGTAATGAAGCTAAGGAAGCATTTCTAGGCCTCGGACAGTCATTGTTATGCAATAAAATGATACTGTTAATAGAGATAGGGACACATTTAGAGGTCCAGTCTTATGAGTTGGATGCAAAATTATAATGTTAAAACACTAGTATGTACATGCTTTATAAGGTTAGTACTAACATTTATTAAACAATTACATGGCTTTGACTTGTAATAGTTGAATAAATAGAGTCTCTTAGTTGAATACTCTGATGATTAGTTTATAAGAAGAGGAATGTTTGTTGCTAGCTGTATTTAGTTGATTTTCTTTTCTTGAGCTTATACGGCTAGTTGATGATGTATTGATGGCATCGGTGTCTTGCTTATTTGGAGGTTTTTGATTGCTAGTTGAATTCTCTGATGGTTTGTTTATAGGAAGCAGTGATTAGTAACTGTATTAAACGTAGTGGTTAATGATGTGGTTAATCAATGGTGAAATGAAAATTCGGTGTTCATGTTTTGTGTTTAGGTGTTAGGAATATTTTAGAGTGTTTTAAATGCTAGTTGGATTTTATGGTTTAAAGATATGTTTATCTAGCTTATTAAACGTAGTTTGTTGACTTTTAAGTGAGTAGACTTAATGAAGCTAAGGAAGCATTTCTAGGCCTCCTATAGTCAGACTTTTGAGGTAATACTAACATTATCGTCTACTGTAGAAAATGTTTTTTGTTTTCTTATACATGGTTATGTAATACAATAATACTATTTATAGACCTAAGACACGTTTGGAGGTCCGGTCTTTCGAGGTAAATGCGAAATTATGATGTTATTCATAGGGTGTACAAGTTTCATAGGGTTTATTATAATTATATAAGGCTATTATGTCTTTGCAACCTATATGTGAGTATAACTAGTATGAGATGAATAAACACAATCAGTTTGAAATTTCGTATTTTTGATATCGCCTCGGTTGGAATGGATGTATCTTTGATTTCGGTACATTGAGAGAGGATTAGACTATAAATGTTACACAATTTATGATTTCGGACAACTGATTTGTCCACTTTAGGAGTTAGGATATGAATTCCTTATGCTCATAAAAATTGAGCTAGCGTGGGACTGAATGAGCATATCATGTGTATGCTTTTTGAGAATCCTATTGCATTTTTAATTTTTTATACAAACATGCTATGCGCCTCAGATACATATTATGACATTTTTAGTAGCACGGGTTATTTTCTATTAGAGATTAGTGCTGACTTGGTTATGCTAATGAGTTGTCGAGTTACGGTTGAGTAGGGGAAATCTTCGAATGTTGTGTGTGGCCAAGTATTTGATGAAATTTCAAGCTGTTATGTAGCTTATTGCAAAGTTAATTTAATGCCTAAGTAATGAACTGCATAATATATCTGGTTGCTTTGTAGCTGTTTTTTAGGATGTGGACATCTGATGGCTATCTATAAAGTTCCAAACTGTTATAGAGTACTCAACTACCGTCCTGATTTTATAATTACTACTCACTAGAGACGAGTCTTGTTTGGTATTGCTTAGTTCAGTGTTTCACTACTTTTCATGGAGGGTATTAAATTCATTTTGTAAGAGATTATGCGTTTTTTGTTTTGTTTTGTAATTTAATTCCACATTTTGCAGATAGAAGAAGTCAGGTTACGACTCAATGTCGATGTTACTGTCACTCCCGACTCCCCTCCTGCACCTGCACCTATCGAATCTTTTACAGACATGGTAACTAAATATGTGCTTGATGTGCCTTTTCTGATTCATATGATATGTTAGTCGATTAATTATTTACTGACTGATATGACATGTTCTCGTGTTCAGTGCCTGAACTCAAGCATCATGAAGGATATTGCCATTCACGAATACACAACACCTACTTCTATTCAGGCGCAGGCAATGCCTGTTGCTCTAAGTGGAAGAGATCTTCTAGGCTGTGCGGAAACAGGCAGTGGAAAAACTGCCGCTTTTACAATACCCATGATACAGGTACTGTACTTAATTACCTTCACTACCCGTTCATGTGATGACTTATGCTTTTTACGTGTATTTACTCTTTTCACATTTGCAGCATTGTATAGCTCAGTCTCCTGTTCGGCGTGGAGATGGTCCGTTAGCACTAGTGCTGGCTCCCACTAGAGAGCTTGCACAGCAGATAGAGAAAGAGGTAAGGTAACTCATGCTTGATTTTGTAAGTCAATAACACGCTGTTGTTCATAGTTTCATAAACATACACGTGTGCTGTATATTCGTTTACATTGGAGTATTAGATATGGCCCCTAGACACTGTACTTTTGATTTCATCAAAGATCTTTCATTGTTCGTTGCTTATACTGTACACCTTAGACATTTCAATAAACAATAATATGGTAAATTTTCACAAGCTATGAGTTACCATATATATTTTGAAGAGGAAATTTGTGATCAATACAAACTTTTGTTCTTCTTTGAAGAGCTAGACTTTCGTTGGGGTAATGATCATGTCATTCTGTGAGAAATGGAAACTAGCTCTTGAGGAATGGCCATTCCTGATATCCGCTTCATATGAATTCTGTGACTGTTTGTATATGCAGAGTGTAACTCTTCATTAGATCACAGCTGTCAGATTTATGAGATTTACATGTTACATGGGATTGTTACAGGTGAAGGCCTTCAGTCAATCATTGGAAAGTTTCAAAACTGCGATTGTTGTGGGTGGAACAAACATCTCTGACCAGGTAATTGATTTTGAATTGGTATTTGATTCAGATTATATGATTTATTGTCCGAGGTATGCTGTAAGATGTTGTTGTTGTCAGCCTTATGCGGATTATTGTACTAGCAAGTGGCAAAATTCTGATGTTACTAACTCATATTTCGTTTGCGGGTACTTTACAGAGGTCTGAGCTTAGGGCAGGAGTAGAAATTGTAGTAGCCACGCCTGGAAGATTTATTGATCATTTACAGCAAGGAAACACGTCTCTCACACGGATTTCGTATGTTGTTCTGGATGAAGCAGATAGAATGCTTGATATGGGTTTCGAACCTCAAATAAGAGAGGTAGATTGTGTTATAATGTCAAGGCCAAATTTCTATAGTCATGCACATTTTTTCCCATCTTGTTTATTGTCTTTTTAGTTATGCAGCAGAGGAACTTTATTATGTGTTAATGTGTATGTTCGATGTGAACTTCCAATACTGTATCATAAACATGCATCTCTTATTGAAAAGGTCAACTGAAGGTGAAAAGGTCATCCAAAAAATAATAATAATAATAATAAACAAACAAATAAATAAATAAATAAAATGAGATGCTGCAAATCTGCAATGGCAGTTTTCTAAAAAATGATTGTTATTGTTTGTAAATTTGAAAGTTTCTGGTGGTGTTCATTTTATGATGGGTGGTAGCACTGTTAATACATTGTTTTTAATGCAATTTTAACACTTGCTTTGTAAAATGTTTTTGTGTTCATAACTGAGCTTTCTCATAATGCTGGAAGATGCTTTGCCCTTTATGTTTTAATGGTTCTATCTAAAAGTTTTTGATTTTAAGCATACAGAACAGATATGGCCTACACTAGAACACTCTGTTTATAAAATGTTTTTCTATGCATTACAATTGTTGTATCCCAAGAATGTGACATTTATGAGCTATTATGAAGTTTTTCTGTTGGGCAAATAAGGCACTGTGGAAATCTTTCTTAAGCTTTACTTTTGGCATTGAAAAGATGCAAACACCTTTTGGTAAATAGCTAAAACAATGTATGATCTATCTGGTCGATGGTCTTATAGGCTCGTAATTTTATCTGCAACGAAATACCAAAGGGCTTGTGTCCCAATGGTACCCCTCGTGTGAGAATGTTCCCCAACCAAATGGTTGTGGGTTCGAGTCCTGTTTAGGACATTGTGAGATTGATTTGTTGTATTTATAATGTGAGATAGTTAGTTGCCGTTCAAAAAAATAAAAAATTAAAAATAAAATAAAATCTGCAACGATATAAAAGTAATTTTCTTTCTTTCATATTATTTTTAGGTAATGCATAATCTCCCAGAAAAGCATCAAACTCTGCTGTTCAGTGCAACTATGCCAGTGGAGATTGAAGCTCTAGCCCAGGTTTGTATTTTATTTAATGTTCTGTTTTTGCCTTCTGAGCTCTAATCTACTAATCATATTAAGAATGCATAATTAAATGTCTCACATTGGATGCTTGATAACTTTCACGTATGTAACTGGATATGAACTTAACAAATTTTAACTAGATCAACTTCCTGACAATGACAGTCATGGATTTACAAACAAGATTCTAATATAATGTGAAGCTTTTTTGCTCAACTAAACTTTTCTTATACCATATGAACTACAGGAATATTTAACAAATCCAGTACAAGTCAAGGTTGGAAAAGTGAGCAGTCCTACAGAGAACGTATCTCAAAATTTGGAGAAAATTACTGAAAATGAGAAGGTATGCCAAGTTTGGTTTTTGGTACAAATTTCGTTAATCCAGATATAAAGAACACTATTAATGCAAATGTTCAGAGCAGGTGAAAAGGCACTCTTCTTCAGCATATTAAATAGTGAATTAGTGATAAACAATGACCTTGACTTGGTGATTTTCTGACTTTGTGATAACCAGACCTTTAAAGTCAAATTGTGAGAGATTATCTATCAGTCTGAGAATTTATTTGGTTTTGAGTGGGGTAAAAATTACGAGGAAAAAGTGACTGATTCTGTAGTAGATTGTATGAAGGCCCTCATTGATGATTAAGAGATTTCATTAATTATTTCTAGGGCTTCAATAACTCATGCAAGGATCAAATTTGTTTAAGTTGAATGAATGCTCTAGGAAAAAGAATTGAATGGCTATAGTAATTAAGCAGGTATCATGCACAGAGTTAGCAGTTGAATGCTCTAGAGGGAGATGAGGTTGAATGCTCTAGAAGGGAGATGAGAGTAGTGCTGCACAGCTTGCAAGTCTCTGTTTGTTAGGATTTTAAATTGAAGTCTGCATGTTCCTAAAGGAGCATTGCATACTGGAAAACAGGCTAGCTCCATATTGGCTTGTATAGGGTGAGGACGTGAGGTTGAGTATGTCTGAGAACCAACATTAATTAGCATTTAGTCCCCAGTCTGTAATTGTACTAGACAATGAAATGCAGTGCAAAAGAAAAAGAAATAGAAAATAGCTTTACTGTCATATATATTAACTCTTGATTAATTAGGCACTTGGGCCACTTATCATTATTTTTAGTGCTAGATAAATGCTGATGCAGTTCTTAAGGGTAACACCTGAGAAAGGTGGTAAATGCTGTTCAGGATATATACATATAGTATGATGGGAACATATGATAAAAAGGTAATCAGAATAAGAGTGTTAGCGTGGGAGTGATTCTTATTAGGGAAAGTTGCAAGATGAGGTAACATTCTTTGTATTAATTTCAGCTGGGTTAGCATAATGTTAGTTTTTCCAATTGAGGTACATTTTCTACGAAAGTTTTCTATCATGGTAATGTGTAACCTGATTACCTCTTGAGCCGGCTATCAATTACCTTTAATGTAAGTTTTGTATAATATGTTACTATAATTGATGAGAGGTTACAATATACTATAATAAGTCTACAAATGTGGTCATTGGTATCGGTTTAAAAGGTTACTAGCTTAACCATTGACTTAATTGTTTAATTCGGTTTAATAAGTACCTCAACTGAAACAAATAATACTCCGTAATATCTTACCTTATGTGAAATTTGGTTTATAATCTTGTGAATAACTGAAATTTCCTAGTTTATTTTAATTATCTGGTGAATATCATTTGTTGCAGATTGACCGGCTGCTATCTTTGCTTGTTGAGGAGGCTGCACTGGCTGAAAAACTAGGCCACCCATTCCCTTTAACAATCGTATTTGTGGAACGAAAGGTATTGCACATTCATGTACTTTCCTAACCTTTAAAATAAGTATTCATGTACATTTTACAGTAAACCTTGTTAACCTCTATCTACTGGTCTCCTATTTTATTGGATGTTTTGTGAATACGTTTCTAGCTTGATTCTCAGTTCTGGTGGCCGCAAGTAACTAATTCTGATACCTTTAGGAACAATAACTACTTATTACACATGCTTAAATTTGGATAATAGTGTCTAATTGGGGGATATCTTTGGCTGTGATGAACACATTTCTTTAAAGTTGGATAATAGTGTCAAATTGGGGGCTATCTGTTACACAAAGCTTAAAGAGCTTAAATATAGCCTTCATGTCATTCACTCATTCATTTCTTGTAACGAGTGATCAGTGAGAATTATTGATCGTGATGAACAAATTTTCATTTTTTTTTAATATGAATTGTATGTCTACAAGAAGATCATGCCATTTTAATCTGTATTTTGCATGTAGACAAGGTGCGATGAAGTTGCTGAAGCTTTGGTAGCTCAGGGTTTAAAAGCTGTTGCTCTTCATGGTGGACGAACTCAGAGTGAAAGAGAGGGTGCCCTGCGTGATTTTAGACATGGTCCCACTAATATCTTGGTATGTCAGAAAAGAAGTCAAGAAGCTCTTTTGATGCTTCTCTTATTATTTAGTAAAAAAAATAGTGACGCCTACTCTTTTTTTACGAAACTTGCATGTGTTTACTGTTTTTCTTACACCTTAATTTTTACAACAATTTCATTCTGTGAATTAACACATTACTCATTTTTATACTTAAATTTAAGTTCAGTCTTGCACTCAAATTTGCAGGTTGCTACTGATGTTGCATCGCGGGGTCTAGATGTTACTGGAGTTGCTCATGTAGTTAACCTGGACCTTCCAAAGGTATTTCTTTTAAGCTTGAGATGATGTCTTAATTGGATTTTAAAAGTTATCTGTATATCAGTTGAAGAGTCTGAAAGAGGTTATGTGATATAGTCAACTGTGGTAAATTGGGCTGCAGAAGTTAGTGTTTTGGATGTGCATTTGCTGTGTCTGAGTTTGTGTCAATCAGATTATCAGAGCTATTATAGAGTTTGGCAAATTATGATTATATAAGAAATTATAACAAAAATCTACCAAGGACTATTATGTGTAAAATGAAGATGATAGGCGCAATTTAGTAAGAGCCTCTCAAATTAGTTCAAAATTTGGGTAAACCGTTAGTTCATATTTTACTGAATGATAATCAGTTTTGTTGCAGGTAGTATGAAATTATTATATGACCACTAGATAATACTCTTCTTACGCAATTATAAACTGGTGATTGTGAGTTTGTAACTTCATGTTGCATTAGATAAACAGCCCTTAAGTTCCCTTGGATTATGAAACACTAGCATTTCTGTGTGGTGCAAGATCTTATACAAGATCAACAGTTGATTTTAAAAGCAACTCTTTTTACTTTATATATTTTTGGTGGCATATTCTCAGACCATGGAGGACTACGTGCACCGGATTGGAAGGACAGGTCGTGCAGGATCAACTGGCCGGGCTACTTCATTTTTTACAGACCGCGATATGGTTTCTCTTCTCTCAACCTTTTCCTTCTTTTAAATTGCTTCCCACCTGACCACCCCTCTGATACATGGAAATTGCAACATTTGACCGGGCAAAAGTTTTAAGACATGTTTGCAGCCAAAAAAAAAAAATTGCGGAATTTTGTTAAATTAATTGATATAATCAATTCTTTAGTGAGGACTGCAGCATGTATGTAAAATTTTACAGTGTGTTGCAATTTTTCTTGGTACAAGGGGCACATTTTAAAAAGAAATGGGATAGAACAATCTGTAGGCTTAATAAAATTGTGCCCAATGCCCTTTTGGTCATTTGCTTGTTACTGATTAGGGCCTTTTCTTGACAATTGATAACTTTCAGTTCCTTGTATCGCAAATAAGGAAAGCAATAGCAGATGTTCAATCTGGGAATACTGTGGCCTTTGCCACTGGCAAGGTACGCTTTCTATTTGATGATTCATCTCTGACCTTAGTATTGCATGACATTTGCATTTCTCCTACTCTAGTAAAAACTTTTTACATTATTGTGTTACATGTATCTTCTATCCTTAAAAGTACTTTAGATTTCTGTGTTACATACTCTTACCATCACTAGAAACCATAAATGGCATTTTTGTTACGCGTCATATGGTTAAACTAGTAGAGTAGGTCAAAATGGGGGAAGTCATCCCAAATGTATTTACATATAGTTTGTAATCAGATTAAACACATTAATTGCTTGTCAAATTGATCTTTCATAAAGGAAATAGAAGTGTTTGTGGATGGGTCCAACGCTAGGTAGCTGATTTTGACCTGCACTAACGTTACATGCTTTGACATATACCCGCTTTGACCAGCTTTGACCAAACATTTCGTTTTGCCACCCTGATAGAAATCAATAACCACATGTAAAATGTAGGTTGCTAGGAGGAAGGAACGGGAGGAACACAATGCACAGAAAGAAGCAAGAATTGCACAAGCAAAGCTACCACCCACGTCCATAAACGTGGAAGACAAATACAAGTATATGATTGCCCCTGCAATGATCAAGAAAGAGGGTTCTGCTGATGATGCTTGGGATGATTAGTACCCTACATATATCTATCCCGCTACTGTTTAAAGCCGTACCACTAAACTTTTAAAGAAAAGGAGATGAAATCTTTTTGGCCTCATTATTCAAACATGGTGACAATAAAATCTAGAATCAGAGGTTGGTAGATACCATAGGCTGTGTATAATTTTCATTTTGAGCTCCTTTTTTTAGGAAGATGGACATGGTTGAGAGAAAACTTCATATTATCACAAAACGTTTTTCTTTTTGCGTCGTGTGTCGGTTACATGTTGTTGTTGATGCTTTGTGGCTTCTGCTGATCATCTTGGAAGTAAAAGGTTTTGACTATCTCACTTTATAAACGTGAAGATTACTTTTTTGTCACCCTTCTGATACAACAGATCTAATAGGTCCCCTGGTGTCATGCTTGCAACATTTTAGGAAGCTGAGTTATTTCGATGTGTCAGCTTGACTGGACCAAGGTGTTGGGGTGAAGAAACAGGCATATAGTACTAGTTTGCTATTGCTTCAGGTATTGGAATGGTTGAGTTCCAAACTTGACCAACTCTGAGTTTTGGTTGACAACTCGAGCTTAATTTTTTTTCCTAAATCAAATCCTTTCATTATATTGGAAGGAAGCAAAAACGTATTATATAATTCGAGTTTTGTTTTAAGTTCTGCAGGCTGTGGTTCTATGGCCAATGACCCTAACAATACGCTTGATTGCTGTATTGTTACAATGACCAGCAAATATACAGTGAGTTTGCGGGTTATTCCAGACTGGCGTGTAACCATTCTTTGGTAAAAGCTCAAAACAAGTAGATTATTTTTGGATAATGCAACTGCAATGATATTATTAACGACTTAATTATTTATAGAGAAATATTTTAACATGTAATCCAAAGCCTCTAGTTTTCCCTATGTTTTGAAGGAAAAATGATTAGTAAGCCTGAAATGTCTAAAATGTCGACATCAACTTATACGTGAGATCAAGGCAAATTCAAATGTTTTGATGAAAAGAGAACGTAGTTATAAAGATCTGAAGAAAACATTTTGCTTCACACTTGTCTTAGAATCAAACGCCACAATAACAAATGTCTCGTGCTCGATAAGCCTCAGCTCTACCTTGACATGTGAGGGTGAGCTTGCTCAGACTCGATGGCTCCACGACTTCTACCTAATGCAGAATTCAAGAATTTAAAACTTTAAAGCAATGCTTGGCGAAGCAAAGCTTAAAAAGTTAAAATATTATCCTTAATGAAAGAAAACCTGCTTCAAATTAAAGACCGCCCTTAATAAATCGAGTTCTAACTTGCAGAACTCCATAAGAGTTGAGCTTGCTTGCAGCTTAGTTGAAGAAATAAAGTCAGACACATATATCAAACTAATATTATTTTTTGTTTCATTTCTTGTTTCTTTCTTTCACCAAAGATGAGAAAAACTGAAGAAAGACCAGCATAAAACCTTACAGCACAAAGAAAAACATAATACACTCGGAAAAAAACAAAAAATCGCGAAAGCAGACAATCTATGAAACACTGCCATATAAGTTAACTTATGATGACGCATAAAACCTCGTCAATGTCTTTAATATGTCAACGTCTTTAATATCCATCTCCTAAGATGCCATAACCGGGTGTCGTTTATTATTTCCCACAAAAGCTTGTCTAAGCATTTGATATCCATCTCTATAATGCTCAATTGAAAAACATAGTTGTCGTATCACCTCCCGTTTCTCCTCTGCTGCTTCTCTAATAAGATCTTGTTGCCTCTCTACTTCTCTTTCCAATTCTTCGCCTCTAGATGTCAACTCCTCTATTGACTTGTTTGACTTTTCAACCCTGTCAACCAACTCTACATGTTCTAAATGTAACTGGTCCAAATGCAGACTTAAATCATCGATTTGACCACTTTTCAAAGTCAACTCCTTCTCGAGTTCCATAACTTTGACCTCAAGTTCGTTTTTCTCAAATTTTAACTGTTCGATTTCACCTTCCATCTCTATTTTTCTAACTTTAGTCCTCCGAAGATCCTCTTCTGAAGACTGACAGCGTAGATCATATTCTTTGATGGTGTCATCTAAAAGCGCACGTTCTTTCAACAGTTTTGTGACTTGTTCTTGAAGTTGAAGATTCTCTTCAGATAACGTCTTGTTTGCATTTGACAACGTTTCTCTCATAGCCCGGATTTCTCGTTCACGTTCAGCTAAGTTCTCTTTGTACCTAGTTATCCGACCCTGCATCTTCAATACTTCTCGTTTCTCTTTCTCGACTTTTGATTTCCAACCAGAAATTTCCTTCTGGGCTGATCCAAGTTTTTCTTGCAAACTGTTATTCGAGGAGCTATTGTTCTCAAGTTCATGCCTTAATCTCTTGACTTCTTCCTCTGAATCATTAAGTTTTTCTCTAGTTACTTTCAAATCAACCTCGAGTGCCCGGATTTTGCGTTCTTGCTCTGAAAATTGTGCTTCTATATCTTCATCGAAATTTATACTCAAAGGCTTTGAATCTTCAAGATCAGTTGTTTGAGGTGCCATTGACTCATACTTTTGTAACTCAGCCCTCAATTTTTCATTTTCAATTCTCAGTTCTTCTTCAACATTGTCGTTTTGAAATTTCTTTAGCTCACTTTCCAATTCAGTGATTCTCTTACGCAACCCTCTGTGATCACTGTTTGCTGATGTACTCGAGTAGTTATTAACAGACGAATCATCAGATTCAGATTCTGAATCCAAGGTAGATGTCTCATCTCCTTCTTTCGTCACCAAATCGGAACTACTCCCACCACTTTTAAGAAAAACGTCAAATCCCGCAGCTCGAGTCCCTGACCGGGTTTTTGGTTTAGAAGACGGGATTATCGAAGGTGGTTCAGACCCCACATCGGATATACCCGACCCTTGAGATTGAAGATCTGAAGGGATGTTTTTCCTTAACTCACCAGTGACATTATCATATCGTTCTGCCAAAGATCTGTACATTCGGTAAAACTCTTCTACGTGTGCTAAGAGTTCAGGCCTCTTTTGGTAATACATCTCGGCTTTCTTGGCGAATGAATCACCATCTTCTTCGATCAGCTTAACCATACGTTTCACACTTTGGTCCATTTCTGCAATCAAAAAGTCTTTTGTAACTTTATGATTAAGGAATTTAGCCATTTTGAATTTAGTATAGGTTTAGACTGATTGTTGTTAAGTGTTCTAAGTTATTCGAATTAAAGACATATTTAGAGGGACCCAAATTGATTAGATCACTAGAAAGTGTTAAGATTTATAGGAACAACTATGACAGCCACTAAGGAACCACAAGTGGGACATATTATCAACTAAATAGGAAATGACTTTAACTTGCAAAAAGCACTTAACGTAGTGGTTTTTGACTATTAGGTTGTCATATCTAGAATTTCATGCTTCAAATTTCACCTTTTTAAGGAAAAAATAATAAAATAAAGAAACCAAAAAGTCTTTTTCAAATTTTGAGTTCTCTATTATAAAAAGAGAGAAAAAGAAACATGGGCTCCTATCTATGGAGGAGCGTCTCCACCTGAAACATGGTGCTATAAAAATATTTTTCTCTTAAGAAAAAAAGGTAACAATATCTTCTCGACCATATCAATATCATCAAATTATTTCCAGTGAACATAATAGACAAATATAGGTAGTTTAAACCCAAAATTTTGATTTATTAGTAAAAAAAGTGGGCATAACTGGAACTTCAGTTTCTTGACGACTTACAAAATACTAATATGACTCGATGGAAAGAATTTAAGCCAACTGGCATTCAAAGATCATGGTAGTTTAACATATAGAAGAGCTTGATTAATATTTGTGCGAATGTGCCATGGTTATAATGTAAGGACTCTAATAAGATCATCATTAGGACCCGACAAGGACAGTTGTATGAAAGGATCTTACTAGAAACGATACACAGCTATCATGGAGGGCCCAAAGGGTGTTTAGTGACTAAAAACTTTTATTTGTAGAGTGAGACTAGAAACTGGTAATCTTAGTGCTGATTAGATAACACTTAGGTTTGCAACCGACTAAAATCATTAAGTGTTCGTGATGGACAACTAGATAAAACTCCTGAGGTTGTGCACAAAAATAGCAGTCTTATATTTAGACATGCAGATAAATTCCTATTTTTCAGGCACTATTAGGCACAAGTTTTAGGGCCTTTGGGCTCTTAAATGGACCATTAATATGTATTTATGTGTCGTAATATTTGCAAATTGATCAAATACTCCATCTGACTAGAAATTTTCACCTCTCACAGTAAAACCTCATAGAAATTCTATATGAACTACAACTACTTTTAGGAAGACATCGACCAACCAAAAGAAATAACAGAGACTAACTTAAAAAGGAGCAGGAATTTACTGTCAAAGGTAGTGGAGAATCTAATGTCCAATCTTGTCCTGGTCAGGCCACTAAATTGCTAGCAATAGTTTTAGAACCATTAACCACGTTTTAATAACCAAGCAGTTAAGTACGCGCAATAGGAACATTAAGAAGGTAATACGTCCTATTCTTTCATGTCATTTGACATTTGGGACCTCATTTAGATGATTAAAGCAAATGAAAATGCGATTGTGGGTCCTCTTTAGCCGCCGAGATAAGAAAAACAGGCCTTAAAGAATGGATAATTTGACGAAATTGCTTATAGAATTGCTCAATTGCATCTTCGCTACATACCTTCAACATTTTCCGCCAGCCATTTGGAGTTTTTGGGACTAATGTGGCTATCCCACCACCAGGAATGTTTATTTCTTGATTCTGTCCTCCTATAAGCTTTATGCGACTTCGCCTGTAAACATATATAAATAAAACATCATATATCAAGGGCGATTATGGTAAGTTGACATAATATAAACTTAACATGGGAACAAACTTACCAGAGATGAATCCATTTTGCTAATTCTTTGCTAATATGATGACCTGAAATTCAAAGAATATAACACATAAATCCCACAATATCAAAATAAAAACGAAAACTATGGCAGAAAAATAACTTGCAACTTACTTATCTGAGTTATCTCGGAATAAACTTAGTTACAATTCCTGTTCAGGTTTAGGGACATGGTGAATTCAGAAATATCATATTAAAATATGATCAACACAAAGTCTCTAAAGCTTAATTGGCGGGTCAAAGAACTGCCCTTTCACTAGATTGAGGAAATACTTGACTGAAGTTCTATATAGGGAAGGCTGTAGATGTCTAAAGACTTTTTCATTGTTGTATTAACTAATATTCAATTTTATCACACTTGTAGTTATTGCAACATAACAATTAGTCATTGCAGCACAAAAATTAGCCTGCTTAATTAATTATATATTTGACTCTTGAAAACCAAACAGAAGAACTTTTCAGCTCTAATAAACTAGTGTAATATTATGGAAAACATTGACAGATATACAAAAGTACAAAGAGAAGAATAATGATGATGAATTAGAATAAAATCCAATTATGCATTACCATTCAGGATTTAGTCAATGCATAATTTTTTAATAAATTAATTTTTATACTCACTTCCGAAAGAACTATAAAAGGTATCTTCTTAACAAAACCCCGAATTATTAATATTTTCCTGGGGCGTTTGGGATTGCATTTGGCAAAATAAATTATGCGATCCCAAAACGGTGTTCTAAAACAGATGCAAAATTAGGGTGGTTCCCGTAAAACATATAAATCTATCCGGCATAATGTAAAATATAGTAAAAATGTTCAATTTTTAAAACGTCCAAAAAATTTATGTAATTTATGTTACAAGTGTTGTTTAGCCTAATGAAATTCACTTGGGTTTTGTTCTAAAGGTTAAATTTTCTTTTTCAAAAGGGAAAGTGTTGCCTAATAGGCTAATAGTAATAAAGTTTCAAGATTGTTTAAACTAAATCACTCAAACTTGACATTAGCCACAAAAACAATTCAAGTTTCAAAATTGTTCTATCATTGTGAAAAATAAGATATTCAAATAATCAAATATGCATTATTTGGTTTTACACTAATACTGTAACAAACACCAACGCCTAATTATAACTAATGTACAACCAACTTATGCACAAGCGAAAAGAAAAATAAGTCGCAAAATAATAACCAAGTTTGAGAAGTGTTCCGTTTTAGTCAATCAAACATAAAAATTTCACAACAATAGGTACACTATTGGAACTTTGATCGGTTTTTATGATCAAAAGAAAGTTAGAGCGATTAAAGTGAAATAAAAATCAAATTTAAATACCATATCATAATTTCGTGCATTCTCTGAAATGAATAAACTTGCAAAAGGGATAATTACACTAACTTTACAATTTGCTGACAAAAACGTAATCTTGAGTTAATGGGTTAATATCTAAAACAAAAAATGTCCAACATTTATTTACTAATATTTTATTAGTTATTGTCAAAGATATTACTGTATATTGTATTGGTGCTGGCCTTAATAATCTGAACTCACTACAAAACAAAAAATAAATATAAAATAATTATATTATTAGAAATGGCAATAGAACATGCAAATGTATGAGGCAAGTTCATCGACAACTTCCCTATACACAAATAGTCAAAATAATAATACAAGAAACGTGTCACCCATACACTCAACTTAATACTACACCAACACGTTCTTGAACCACGCGTAACAAACACGCGCACTGATCCGCGAGTAGCTTAAATGATTTAATTTCTATTTTATTTATTTTCATTTTTATATGAACATATTCATTGTATATTTGTATTTCTATAAATAATAATAATAATAATCCGCAAAAAATCAGGCGGGATGGTCGTGACTAAAATAAAGAACCAGCTACGCGGTTCCCACATCCATAATACAACGCATTAATTTTTAATTTTATTTCTAATTAAAACCACAAATATTAAATATTATTCCTTACAAGAGGATATTTATTGTTAATTTAATGGGGCAAGGCAAGATTTTTTTTTTTTTTTTTGGGGGTAACAAAACAGTGAAATGAATTAATTAGGCGGGCAATAAAAAGATTTCAAATGAATTTGAATTGGAATAATAAAAAACAACTTAGAAAATGCCAAAAAGTATAAAATGATAAAAACAAAAAGAGGCATAATAATCATGTCTAAATAATTCCAAATATTTTTTGAACTTGGGTTTTACAATTTCTATATAATTGCTAGGAACTAGAAGACAGTAGATATTCTATGCAATAATTCTGATGATATAAAATTTATAAAACGTAAAACAAAAGCTTCCAAGTTAAAAACTTAAATAAAACCAATTAAAAAAATTAAACAAAACTGAAGAACACATACAAAAAAAAAAAAANAAAAAAGCAAAAAGTTAGATCGATGTAGTAACTGACGTGAAAAATATATATATAGGTTTTTCATGTTCAAGTCACCGAGAGTTTCTTGATGAATATTAACAAGGAATATAAAGAAACTAAGCAAGCAGATGAAATAATATATATATATAGATGTTACTCTACAGATAAACACAAGTAATGAATATTGATATTTACCTTGTTCTTGATATATGATGATGGAGTTTGTGAAGATGAGGATAATCAAGAATTCACCATAGGAGGAGAAGATGAAAATGGTGAGGGTGATTTGTTTGTATTGGGGGAAAAGGGGGGGCGTATAAGGTAGGTGTTATCACAACCCAGACACAGATAGCATGTACGTGTTTTAATGTGTGTGTGTGTTGTTTACTTTCTCACATGCTTCTTTTTGTCAACTACTAGTTGCCTTTTCAACCAATACCCTTTTTTCCAACTATATTTTTTAATACCATGTTATTGCAAACCTTTTGGCATGATTCAGCAAAATCAACCGAAAACTAAACCTACAGACCGAGCTGAACCGGGCTGAATCGAGAGTTTACTGAGTTTGGTTTTTGATTTTGTATAATTATTTCGGTTTTTTACTCGGTTCGGGTCAAAACATACCTATTTGATTCGAATTTCGAACTAGCTAACCCGACCCAAACTAGCCTTATTTGGTTCGGTTTTGGTTTTATTCGGTTTGGTTCTCGGTTCACGTTTCACGCTTAATTGGTTTTCGGGTCAGGTTTGGTTGGTTCGAATCAGGTTTGAGTCATTGCTCGGCCCTACCTTTTGGTATAACAAGCCAAAAACCCATTTAATTGGATCACGCGTCGGTTAATCGACGGTGGATAACAGGTTGGATTACCACCCGTTCGGGTCTTCAAGAAACGAAGAAGATGTGAGGTGAGGGGAACAGGGCGGTTCGGGTACCAAAACACCACTTCACAAATGGCTTGAAATAACCCTCTGGAGATAGGCACTTGGGCTCCGAAGCCCGCTTATTGTTAGTTTTATATAATGTCTACATATATAGATTAAAAACACATATTTTAAAAACTCTCAAATGAAAATTGTAAAATTACTAATTTACCTATGGGTAGTGATATCTATACATAGACTTTTACTTCATGCACATAAATTTTAGGGAAGTGATTTGTACACCATTTATTTTTTCCATCCACCACTAAATCATGCATAGCAGTGTTGTACTGTGTGCATCACTGGAGTAATTTAGTGGTGGATGGCAAAAATAAATGGTGTACAAATCACTACCCTAAATTTTAGTTGTATGATCCTAATGGTCCCACTAAATTTATGTGTAAATTTATGTGTATGAAGTAAAAATGTATGTGTAGATATCACCACCCTTTACCTATAATTTCTATTTCATTCAATATTATACATATTTCCTTTCAATAGCTAAAAATAAGCTGAAAGTTTGACCCAATAAACAATATCCATCAATGTCATACACAACATACGTAACCAGAATTTCACAACTGTAATTATTTGCCGCTTTAAATTTTCGCATAGTTAAATTTGAATAAGATATTCTATAATAATTACTAATAGTCGAAAGCATTGAAATCAAAATCAGGAACGAAATCAGGATTTAACAATAAAAAGGGTCGAATTATATTTTTGAAATTAATAAAGTCATATAACTTAAATATTAAATGGCAAGTTTTATTGATCACACTCGCTGAAAAGTTCAGATTACAAACTTAAATTTTTAATAAGAAAAACACATGACAACTAATAAAAAAAATATATAAGATGAAGATCTTGTGCATGAAACGGTATCAAACTTCTCTTAATTAATTTTTTTGTCTAAACGTTGGGGTTATTTACCTATAGTTATGTAACAATCTCAAAGTCTGGTAAAAGTGATATATCTAATGGTTTAAAATCTTTAAGCGGTTGATTTAGGGAAGCCAAATTTATTTTTATTTTTTTGTAAGGGTGGGGAAGGGGAGGAGACCGACTGAATAAGGGACTGAAAACTTGTTGGATCAAGTAAAAACCAGTTTTAGAATATTGAATATATCACTGAAATTTAATTTCCTTAGTTGTAAGCCCAAGGAAGTGTACATTTATATGTGTGGTTACTCATACGATTTTAAGTGTGTTTGGAGCAATATTTTAACAATTGGGTCACAGGGTTACTGTGTCACCGGTTCAATTGGTTCGACGGCGTGGTCAACTCAGTTTTTCATTTATGTAGATTGCAATATTTTGGTCACCGAACACTTGCAAAACCTTTAATATTTAATATTAAACATACATAAACCTAAAAAATTCAATACCAATCACATAATAGGTTTATTAAACATATATTATACAATACCAAACACATCCAATTCAAGGAGAATACAAGTTTTAAACCTAAAAACAACATTTTCTATTACCACAATCAATCCAAACGTATCATACATATTTTGTAACATAAAATTGAAATAAAATATCCAATACGGTCAACTTTGGTGAACCGTGTTGACTTGGGTCACATGAAACTCGGCGGCTAAAACTCGATTTTCAATCCTTAAAGAACCGGTTCATTTTGGCCCATTTTTGCCGAAAGCGGTTCAACCGGTCGGGTCAAACCAAGTTTCAAAACAATGATTGGAAGGTTAAACGATAATATGCAAGTTGACTATAAATCTATAAATTGTATCCACGTAAACATGTAATATTCTATCAAAGTACAATGTCTAGACGTGCACATAAGGCTTGCAATGCAGCATATATGGATCAGTGAAAGTCATATTCATGTCTATATTCATTTTTTTTTCTTTTTTTTTTTAATTATCCATACACCTATAACCTATCCATCTAAGATTAGTCACAATAGTGACCATTACTTTTACCTCCTCCATCAGCGTCATATCACCATTCAACACATCACCACTATCTTCACATTTTATCTTTAATGATTATGAGAGCATAGGGTGTGATCATATTTAGGGCTCACTATTCCGACGTGGCTTGCTAAATGGCGGCGCCATTTGCCACCACTGCACCGAAACCATCGCTTGCCATTTCCCAAGTGAACCAACTCACCTCACGCTATTTGCTACTTTTTCTCTCTTTTTTTGGTTTATTTGTGTCGTGTTTTTGTGAAGTGTGTGTGTTTGCAACGAAGAAGTGTATGTGTGTGTTTGCAGCGAAGGTGGAGTGGAACAAGATGATGACAATTTATTTTTATATTAAACCTTTATAAATATATAAATTTCAAATTAGCCCTTGTAAGTTAGAAACTTTGCATATTTCTTCTAAATATGCATATAAAAATTAATTGTGTAATTAGTTGATATTAAATAATTTATGTAACCTTTATTTTTATTTAATAAATGAAAATTAAATTATTTGAAAAAGTGGAAAAAAATGATTGGGCCCAAAAACAAGCAAACAGATTGAGCCACTACAGGAGGGGGTATTTTGATGTGTAAATGTTTTATGTGAAATGCTGAGGTGACGCTGATTTGGCGAAACAGCATGCCACCACACCTTATGCTCTCAACATTAAAAATACCTACTTTATACAAACATACCCCACAAAATACTTCAAACACACTAAAAAAAAAGAAAAAAAAAATGTGAGGGTGGTCGCCATTAAATGCAAAAAATAAGGTGATGAGGCTGGGTTTTATGGTAGATGGCGTGTGACCATGGAGGCGAGGGTGAGACCTCATCCTCCATTGTGTCCAGTCTAAGATCTTTACATCAATCTATATCTATATCTGTTGGATCGATCAGGTGTGTTAGTGCAAATATTACGATATTTAAAATAAATTGTCTCTTATGTTTTAATGATGCGAACATGTAACTTGTAATACATAACATACAATGCGCAAGTTACTCGTAACCACAAATCATCAAAACATACATGTATGAACACCTCGTGACGTCTCGAGTTCTCGACAGGTTAAAATATGTTTGTTATGTTACATTATGATCAAACTATTTAACAAATCATTGAGAATGTTTAAAATACATTTTAGAGTCACCATGTATTTACACTTCAATCATTCTCTTTCAAACCTCATTTTATATTTCATACAAGGTATGAACACGGTTTTACAAACTAGCCCAACAACCAAAATTGCATTTATTTCATATACATATCTCATCATCTTGTAAAATCTCTTTATCATACATATTACATTAAACATTTGCATCACTATATAAATCATTGTATGACCTTTTTATAAACACACACATATTAGTTTATTTTTGGTTCTGCGACAATTCCCTACCATCACTAGAATACAACTCACATATTGATGCTCTCTTCCTCTAGTAAAACCTTGCTGCCAACATTATACTAAGTTAAACCCACAAAATCAGTGGAACAATAACAGTCATACAAAATGTAAATAACAGAATGCATTTCAACCCCTACCATTTTTAACACTCTAAGCAACGACTGATGCAAAAGTAAGAAACATTTAAAGAATACATCACAACCTCTTACATTGTCGAAACACTTATGACAACAAGTTACCCGAAGTGCATAGAACCAATAGTTATAATCACATATTAGCCTTTAAAGATAGGTCAAAATTTAAACAACCAATAACACATATCCCTAAATCCACCAAATAGCATACAGTGAACACACAACTTATTTAAACGAACAAAAATACATACTCATAAATCTAATAAACAACATATAATGAAGACACAACTTATGGCCATGCAACATAGTCTAAAAGTTGTATAAAATCCGCACCTAGGAACACATATGAGCCTTCAAAAGCTACGCCAACATTTAAAAAAAATAAATAAATGACCACAAAGTCAGCCAAAATTTCATGCATTAACCAAAATGACAATAACTAAAATATACATAAAATTACAATATCCCCACCATCTCTACAAAAACAACAAAAAACCAACAAACAACAATTAATCGACTAATTAAAATTTCCAATTACCATTGCAATTTAAAAAACCCCTAAGAATTTGTTTTAAAAGAAAAATCATAAACCAAACCAACAAAAACAATGCTGCAATAAACATATGACATAAACTTATAATTAAACACGAACCTCCTACAAGCAATTGAAGTTTTGTATGTAATTTTAATTGAAGCTATGATCACTACATATTAAGGTAAATGTATAATAGAGTAATAAACACCTATGATCACAACATATCGACGTAGTTAATTTACTATAACTAAGTCTTAATTTTTACATTTTCGATGTATATATAATATCATTTCGGATAGTAATTGGATGTCTATGGATGACAAATCGTCATCCATATCCGATCCAATAAATATCATATTCATCTATGTACCTGTTACTCATCCATTTACAACATCCATATCCGCTAATATTAACACATAGATATTGAAGGATAACAGAGTTTCATTGATTAATGATAATACCGAATAATACATATATAGAGTGTAAACCCTATCAAATAATACTCGGGCCTTAGCCTATACAAAATACAATGGGCTACTCTAAGTATATGATGAGTGTGTAAATACTCATCATTTTTGTCCCATTTAAAACGTAAAAACGACTAAAAACACACAAATATACCAAATAATACTGCAAATATCCTTGGATTGTGTTTTTATGTGTTTCAGGTATAAAGGATTAAAAACAGAGCGAAAACGGACATTTTTTGGATCGACTCGACAACGTTTGTGCATTTGATCAAGTCAAGATGAAGTCAAAGTCAACCCGGGATACATTTTTGGAACAAGCTTGGAAAACCGAACCCGAATACCCAATAATAATTTTTTGGGCCGACCCGACCCATTTTAATGGGCCGGGTCAGCCCATTAAATTATTTAGCTAAACACATAAACACATAAACCCATTACCCATTGTCCTATCCCAACCCAAAATAAATAAACCCAATCCAAATCCCCTGGCCCAATCCTACCCCGGCCCAAACCACAAACAACTACAAGCTACTGTTAAGCTACTTTGTCTCAAAATAACTACAAGCTCAGTATCTCAAAATAAGCTCTCATTGAAGTTATTTGCATACTGAGCTCAATAAGCTTCTTACTAGCTTATGTGAGCTTAAGTTGTTAGTTGTTTCGCAGTTTCTCTAACTTCCAGATTCAATATATATATATA
>LBNU01029515.1:123634-134121 GCA_014162995.1 Artemisia annua
CCTAAACCTTAGAACTAAGCTACTTAAGCACCTCAAACACCTCAAGCACCTAGCCTAGCACCTTGCTTACACCAAGCACACTCCCTAGCACCTCCCTAGCAAGCACACAAGTAGGTGCATGACCTACTTGTCACCACCTTCCCTAGTCGGCCTCACCACCACCACACGATCTCTAAACCGCCTCCTAAACCTCCTAGTCACCAGTCACCACCATAGCTCTTAAGAGTCAGCTAGTATCTTGTCTTAGTCACCCCCGACACCTCATTCTTCCCTTTCTTGCTTGCTACACAAACGTACCCTATAAATAGGGCGTATACCCTTTCATTTCAACTCACACCTCTTCACTTCTCTTCACCTCAAATTTTCTGTAGTTAGTAGTAGTACTAGGTCCCTTGTAGCCTTAGGAGTCGAGTAGGGTAAGCCTTGAGGCCTTGTCGACTTGTTTGCCCATCGAGAAAACCCTAAACCTAGAAACACCCACGTTAAACCACTTCTGGTCACATAAGATTTATACACTTGTTCTAATTACTTTATTACAGTACTAGGATAGTATTAGGATGCATTAGAACCTTTGTCTAAGCCTTGATCACTAGAACTAGCTCATTTTCTTTTTAAAACCCTAATATGAGTCGAATTGCTATTTTTATGCTATAAGCCCTTTCCACAAGATATAAGCTTGTTTAGGCAACTTAGATAAGCTAATATTAGTTAACCATAAGCTAGGAAACCTTTTTGTTTCATACAAATATGATTTGCATGGAATTAGGACTAGTTTTGCAAAGTTTTCCATGCATAGGGGTATATATGGTAACTTTATGAAAATATTAAGTCTAGGGACTATTTTTGACATTTACTAGAATTTATAAGTATAAGGACCCTTTTTGCAAAGATTACATAACTTTAGGATAGAAAGTAAAATAGTTATAAACTAATAAGGACTAGTTTTGCAAAAGTTATAAAGTTAAGGGTATAAATTGGTAAATTTTGAAAACTTATAAGTCAAAGGGTCATTTCTGTCATTTTTCTAAAATATATAAGTATGGGGACTAATTGTGTCAAGTCTAGATAGTTATAAGTTTAAATGATATAAGTATTATAAGTTCAGAATAGATTTTGTAAATATATAAACTATAAGGGTATAAAATGAAAGTATTTTCATATAAATATAAAAACCTATTTTAAGTTAGAAACATAATACAATACTAGGGAGCTTCATGTGAGGGGTATCATGTGGATATTTCGTTTTGACGAGTTTGCTGGGTTTACGATTTAAAGTGCCCTGGCTCCTCAAACGATTATTGCATGACCTCTGAATTATGATGGCCCGAACGGTGTTATGTTATAACTAAAACTATAATAACCACATAACTCAATAGTAAGGAACTTCATGTGAGGAGTATTAACTTCTGAATTATGATGGCCCGAACGGTATTATGTTAATAACATAATACAATAGTAAGGAGCTTCATGTGAGGAGTCTTATACTTCTGGATTGTGATGGCCTGAACGGTGTTATGTTATATCTAAAACACTAAAAACCCTAAGAATGATTACTTAAGAAACTTAAACAAAACAACTAGAGCTTGACATACATCCACACCTACAATACCACCACGATACGTGAGTAAGGCAGTCTAGTTTCCGAGTCACTTTTTATATCAATCAGATTTCCCTAAGCCCAGGTGAGTTTTCATAGCCTCACACTTTCTAAATGCTTTATAAACCCTGTGAGGGGGATACATGCATACTACTCTCTTTAAACCGAATACAAGTCTTTTTCTTTGGTTGTTGCACGAGTAAACTATCTGCCAACATTACATAACCAAATTCATGAATCTAATCACTTGCGAGTGAACGCGAATATAATTGATAGATCTATTGGAGTTTGACAACTCCCGTTGATACTACCTCTCACTGGAGGGTATCAATAAGTATTATATTTGAACCTTCTGAAGGGTTAACTTTGGCAAGTTATCCTTCTCGTCCGCTCATGGTTTGGTCTGCAGACCCCATGACCCGGACTGTTAACGTGTGGTTCATGAGCTTAGTGCAATATACCCCACTCTTGATAATTGTATATGCATTGCAATCACAAACACTACATTTTCCTTGAATGGTGTAACAACTGAACCCTGTGGAACTTGTATTCACTATCACTTAAACCTATGACTCTCACTCAACACCTAGTGTTGACTTTTTAAGCATGTATCCTAGGTATATCACTATTACGGAGCTATGACAGGAGGAGACACTGAACTCGGAGGACTTTCAAACCGGTTATCATTCAAACCTAACATTTCACTTAGAATTTGGGACCTCATCAATAGTAAAAGTATACCTTTTACTATAAAAACTCTAATAATTTAATGAATGATAACTTATTTTTTCTAAAAAACGTCTCTTTTTGAGTCGTTTTCTATTACTGTAACTGTGATTCCATGAAGTAATACCCCAACCCTAAATCCGCTGCGAACCGTGAAATTGTGGGTGTTACAGATTGGTATCAGAGCCTCAGTTGTAGAGAACAAGGTTAAAACCTAAACTACAACTACTTTTACTAAATCCGAGAAAGTCCTCAGTGCCCCTGCCATCCTCCGTAACAATACATGCTAAGGTTAGTATAGTAATTAACTGCTTAACTGCTAAATGATTTACAGTATTTCTACTATTATATAGTTATGTCTACTCCCCGCTATTCTACCCCCGTCTCATCTAGTTTACATCCGGAGAATGCTCTTTCCTCTCCGAATGTACTAGATTATCCCTCTAAACCATATTTTCCCGATTCCTTAGAAGACTCTAGGAATAATATAGATACGCCGTCACCCTTAGCTTTTACACCTTTCATAGATAACCCACACTTAAAACATATAAGAGATTTCTATGCTAAGGCATCACCTATTACTCCCCCAAACACTATTTTACACCCACCATTTCCCTCTCCAAGATTTGAGCCACACGGGTTCTTTCTTCCTAGAGAGCCATATATACCTAGGAACCCTATCCCTGCCTATACCCCTAGATATGAACCTAGAAAACCCTATACTTTAGCACCCACACCTTACTTAGTAAACCCTCCCACTTCATCTTGGAAAGTTGAAATTGGGGAAAATTCCACTAGGACAACTTTAGAAAATCAGGAAGATCAGGTAGAGGATATTTTGAATAACTTAGATGAAATTTTCCTTGACCTTCTTGAGAAGATAGAAGAAGGTCATGATAATAACATAGGCTTCCGACCTGATTATAGTAGTTTAAGAAACACCCTACAACAAGCCCATTTTAAGGTTGCTAAATTACAGAAAAATCAAATGAGATACCACGATAAGATAGCCTTTGCCCGTTTTAGGATTTGTACTTTATAAAAGATGATTGATGATGATGAGGAATGTCATCAATCAAATCTAGGAAACATCACAAACTCAAACCCTTAGATTTAAGAAAACTTTGGAAGAAATCCCTAAGTAGTATGCCTTTTATAGCCTTAAGAGTTTTGCCTTAGAATAACTAATACCGTAATACTTATAGGATATGTAAAATAGGAAATCAATAACATAAGTTATGCCTTAGATACCTCTTACTCTCACTGCCTAGTGCCCCTCAATTCAGGACAATTTAGCTAACCTAGGCTTAGGTATGCCTCTTCTTAATTACTCTAGGTCATCTCGAACCCTATAGTAACCCCTAGGAATATAGACATATTTCGTAAGATATGACAAGTTGGGTACTTGTTATAACCTACCTTAAAACCCTTGCCCCATTATAACCCCTAGAAATTTAGGATGAATTGCCCCGATTCCTTAGATCCATAGATTCTCAAAACTCTTAACCTTTAACTCGTATGGGTTTCGATTTCAAACCCAAAACCTTACGGAGAGCCGTTTCGTAAGGATACTTGTTCTTGAACTTTAGGCATTTTAGGGAAGCCTAAAAGTGTCATTCTAGAGAGTCCGTTCCCTATTCCCATTTTCTATTGATTTCCATTCTTTTTCCCTCCTTAGGCAATCTACCTAAAATCCTTATCCTCTTAAATTTAACAACAAGACATTTGGCATAAATAGAAACGCTTGTTAAAAACAAGTTATTTATGACCTTATGCAGTTGTAACTTCCTCTCTCGTTATTTCATGACATTATATGTCATGTATAACAACTTCCCTCGTGCTTCATCTCTTTTCACTTCCTAAAAACCAAATCCCTTCAAACACTTCCCTTATCATTTCATATGATACTAATGATGAGAATTCTTTTTCTACATCATAGAGATCTGAATTCTTTCTAAACTATCCTTCCTTCATCCCTACTTCCCGTTTTCCCGAAAACTCTTAGTCTCCCCTAGTTAGAGAATCTTCCCATAACTATTCCTATATTCAAGTATATGATAGTCATATACAAACATATTCCCATCCTTCTCTCTTTATTCCCTTAGATTACTAAGATTCCCGAAATAGTTATTTCCTCTTAGAAAAACCCAAATTTCACTCTCTAGAATTCCCGTATTTGAAGTTAGAAATAATTTTAGGATATCTCTAGAAAACGTAAGCTTAGGTATAGAAAACTTTGGATCAAAAGAATTAACCTACCTCTAAGGAAATTATTGAGGAAATAGGAAATAAGAAAATTTTTGAGGTTATAAACCGAACTAGGGAAAAATCTATACTAAATAAGATAAAAGAAAGACATTTCTATAAGATATGATTTAGCCTAAGATAAGAATCTTACTTAATATCGAGGACATTAGAATTAGTCATAGATTAGATATAAGAAAACCTTTAGATGCAATTTAGGAAACTTAAGAATAACAAAGGATTAGATGGTAAACTACCGACTTAGAACCTTAAGCCTTTAGCACCTAGTCTAGTGACGGAATAGGAATACTAGTCAAATTCTCACCTTATGAGAATAAGTCTTTTTGAGGTTATAGTTTACCTACACCTAGTCTCATAAGTGACCAATCCCATATTAAGATTTTCCACATATTTTTGAGGATTTAGAAATTCCCGAGAATAATACACCATTAGGATAACCCGAACCTACCCTAAATTTTATAACCCAAACTTAAAATTCAAGGTTACTAGTCATAACTAGGAATAAAACATTTGAGGATTTTAGTCTACATATACTTAGTTTCTTAGGATTTGACATTTCTCAGGTTACACATTAGGAACTCTACTTAGAAAATACTATGGATGTTACCCTAACCAGTTTCAAGTACCTAGGAATAATGATACTTCTAGTAATAGACAACTTAGGACAAAAGACTAAACACAAAACTTTACCCAGGAATAGTGATACTCCTAGTAAACCCCTAGATAAGGAATCACCTAGCCCTTCTCCTATTATAGGATCTTCTTCACCAGTTAAGACCAATACATCACCCATAGAACTTTAGAACTAGCTATGAAAACTAGAAGAACCTTAAGGGGAAACACAAACTTTGAAGGAATCTAGTAAATCTTGTCCTTAGTAGGATACCGACCTTTCAGGTATCCTATACTCTTACTCTTCCGTTTAATCCTATTCTCCCGCTTCTTTTCATCCTTCCGTTTAAATCTCTCTCCCGCCTTTTTCCCGCTCTCCTATTCAAATCCTATACTTCCGTTTCTTCTTACTCTTCCGTTTAATCCCATTCTTTCGTTAACTCCTACTCCTCCATACTTTCCTATTTCTTTCCTTTCCTTCTTTCCTGTTTCCCCACTCCTTCCTACTTTTTCATCCATCCTTTCATTTCCTCCCAGCCTTTCGTTCCTTCGTCATTTTTCACTCTATTTTAGCCTACTCTATACTCTCTCCCTACCTCATCCTACAATGTTCTAAGAGTTAGAACTTGTATTTCTCGTCATATCACAAGATTCTATTAGTTAGATCTTGTAAGAATATCTATGTCGAACCTTAATCCTCATTATGTTCGACTATGATATTACACTATCTCGCCTTGCAAAAGTTGCAAGAATGAGATCTTTGACGTCCGTCACTCTAGCCATAATCTGGGATGCTACCAGGTGACTAGTTGCTAAACAGGGAGACTGTAGAACTGGTCACCATGGCTAGAACTTGTCTCCACCATGGCTAGAACTTGTCTCCACCATGGCTAGAACTCGTCTTCAAAACATTCCTGTACCACATTTCCTTAAGTGTGGTAAACTCTCTTCATTTTCCGCCGATACTACTTAAGGATGATTTATGATGATTATCCTATTAAAATGAAATAGGACGCTCTTTCATTTTAATGAGAAAGTTATAAATTAAACGAATCATGAATTTATAAGCTCTTGCTTACAAGAATTGGGACGCCTCTACTTGTGAGTAATGAGATATAAGTGAATGAATCTAAGTATATGACACATGTACAAACATTTCCAACTCCGTTTGTACAATTCCTTTCTCACCTTTTATTTCTCGAATCGTCAACTCGTTCCTCTTTTACCCTTACGTTTAACTAAATCTCGGGACGAGATTTCTTCTAAGGGGATAAGACTATAACAACCCACAAAATCTCATCACTATCATTCACACTATAAATACCTATATCGGGTATTTCACAGGTAAAATTTTGCTTTTTATATGCATTCACTACTTACATGATTCTCTACATTCACATCCTATAAACTCCTGGTATGTCAAGCATAAGATCACAACAACACCACAATAAGTAATCTATCAATCTAACACACTAAACTTATCACAAAACCCTAATAAACCCTAATTATGCCCTAATCAGGCCTATGTGTTTACAAAACCCTAATTGCTTATTTAAACTAGTTTGAAAGTGTTCAAGGCTTATGTATGAATTACCTTAGGAACAATAGGATATCTTAGCACCCTTAGACTCTAGTACAACCTCTTAGAGCTTAGGTACAAGTCTCTTAAGCACAAAATCATAACTAGGTTATAACTTCCCAGAAACTAGGTCAAACCTTCCCAAACCTTTCCCATAAGCTACCACCACTTAGTATAAGCTTCTTAGGACTTAATCCTAGCCACTAGGCACTCATAGGACCCTAATCTAGGCACTAAAACCTAAGCTAGACCCTAAACTCTCCTTAAGCAAAACTAGGACAAAACTAAACCTAAACCATAGAATTAAGCTACTTAAGCACCTCAAACACCTCAAGCACCTACCCTAGCACCTTGCTTACACCAAGCACACTCCCTAGCACCTCCCTAGCAAGCACACAAGTAGGTGCATCACCTACTTGTCACCACCTTCCCTAGTCGGCCTCACCACCACCACTCGATCCCTAAACCGCCTCCTAGACCTCCTAGTCACCACCATAGCTCTTAAGAGTCAGCTAGTAGCTTGTATTAGTCACCTCCCCCCGACATCTCCTTCTTCCCTTTCTTGCTCGCTACACAAACGTACCCTATAAATAGGGCGTATACACTTTCATTTCAACTCACACCTCTTCACTTCTCTTCACCTCAAATTTTCTGTAGTTAGTAGTAGTACTAGGTCCCTTGTAGCCTTAGGAGTCGATTAGGGTAAGCCTTGAGGCCTTGTCGACTTGTTTGCCCATCGAGAAAACCCTAAACCTAGAAACACCCACGTTAAACCACTTCTGGTCACGTAAGCTTTATACACTTGTTCTAATTACTTTGTTACAGTACTAGGATAGTATTAGGATGCATTAGAACCTTTGCCTAAGCCTTGATCACTAGAACTAGCTCGTTTTCTTTTTAAAACCCTAATATGAGTCGAATTGCTATTTTTATGCTATAAGCCCTTTCCATAAGATATAAGCTAGTTTAGGCAACTTAGATAAGCTAATATTAGTTAACCATAAGCTAGGAAACCTTTTTGTTTCATAAAAATATGATTTGCATGGAATTAGGACTAGTTTTGCAAAGTTTTCCACGCATAGGGGTATATATGGTAACTTTATGAAAATATTAAGTCTAGAGACTATTTTTGACATTTACTAGAAGTTATAAGTATAAGGACCCTTTTTGCAAGGATTGCATAACTTTAGGATAGAAAGTAAAATAGTTATAAACTAATAAGGACTAGTTTTGCAAAAATTATAAAGTTAAGGGTATAAATGGTAAATTTTGAAAACTTATAAGTCAAAGGGTCATTTCTGTCATTTTCCTAAAATATATAAGTATGGGGACTAATTGTGTCAAGTCTAGATAGTTATAAGTTTAAATGATATAAGTATTATAAGTTCAGAATAGATTTTGTAAATATATAAACTATAAGGGTATAAAATGAAAGTATTTTCATATAAATATAAAAAGCTATTTTAAGTTAGAAACATAACACCATAGTAGGGAGCTTCATGTGAGGGGTATCATGTGGATATTTCGTTTTGACGAGTTTGCTGGGTTTACGATTTAAAGTGCCCTGGCTCCTGAAACGATTATTGCATGACCTCTGAATTATGATGGCCCGAACGGTGTTATGTTATAACTAAAAATCTAATAACCACATAACTCAATAGTAAGGAACTTCATGTGAGGAGTATTAACTTCTGAATTATGATGGCCCGAACGATATTATGTTAATAACATAATACAATAGTAAGGAGCTTCATGTGAGGAGTCTTATACTTCTGGATTGTGATGGCCTGAACGGTGTTATGTTATATCTAAAACACTAAAAACCCTAAGAATGATTACTTAAGAAACTTAAACAAAACAACTAGAGCTTGACATACATCCACACCTACAATACCACCAGGATATGTGAGTAAGGCAGTCTAGTTTACGAGTCACTTTTTACATCAATCAGATTTCCCTAAGCCCAGGTGAGTTTTCATAGCCTCACACTTTCTAAATGCTTTATAAACCCTGTGAGGGGGATACATGCTTACTACTCTCTTTAAATCGAATACAAGTCTTTTTCTTTAGTTGTTGCACGAGTAAACTATCTGCCAACATTACATAACCAAATTCATGAATCTAATCACTTGCGAGTGAACGCGAATATAATTGATAGATCTATTGGAGTTCGACAACTCCCGTTGATACTACCTCTCACTGGAGGGTATCAATAAGTTTTATATTTGAACCTTCTGAAGGGTTAACTTTGGCAAGTTATCCTTCCCGTCCCTTCATGGTTTGGTCTGCAAACCCCATGACCCGGACTGTTAACGTGTGGTTCATGAGCTTAGTGCAATATACCCCACCCTTGATAATTGTATATGCATTGCAATTCTCACAAACACTACATTTTCCTTGAAGGGTGTAACAACTGAACCCTGTGGAACTTGTATTCACTATCAATTAAACCTATGACTCTCACTCAACACCTAGTGTTGACTTTTCAAGCATGTATCCTAGGTATATCACTATTACGGAGCTATGACAGGAGGAGGCACTGAACTCGGAGGACTTTCGAACCGGTTATCATTCAAACCTAACATTTCACTTAGAATTTGGGACCTCATCAATAGTAAAAGTATACCTTTTACTATAAAAACTCTGATAATTTAATGAATGATAACTCATTTTCTAAAAACGTCTCTTTTTGAGTCGTTTTCTATTACTGTAACTGTGATTCCATGAAGTAATACCCCAACCCTAAATCCGCTGCGAACCGTGAAATTGGGGGTGTTACATAGGATAATTTGGTTTCACGTAATTGTTATTATTGTTTGTTTAAGTTGTTTTCATTCATATTTGCTTAGTCTAATCACCCAATCCATTATATCGTTATCTCATTCAAATTCACTCGATCACGAAACGTTTTCAAAAGTACAATTTCACACCTCGCTGGGACATAACGACCCGGGAAAACACTGTACTTCACCGGATCACGTACACCAGGTTTGACTACATTGACCATCCTTGGTTAAGTGGTTGAACCAGGCGTACCAGTATACGACTAACACTCCCTGGCAGTTTGAGCGGGAGGACACCAGACACTCAAACTAGTATGAAACTCCTCAAACAAAATGGAAGGTAAGCCTTTGGTGACAATATCCGCCTACTAATAACGTGAGGGAACATCAATAGTTAAATCACCAAGTTTCAAGTTACGTAATTCCGCCTTTAATGCAATGGAATGTGTACGCTTATTATCCTGAAAAATAGAAGCAAGAAGTGCTCATACATCCTCAGCCGTTTGAGGGTCTTGAACAACAAGACGAGATTGAAGTGTGGGAGACAGGGTGATAAAAATCCAGGAAAGTACAATGGTATCAATCTTCATCCATTTCGCATCTTTAAAATGTGTGGTACTCGATGAAGCCACGGTAGCACCCAAAATATGTTACAACAGCCCATATCCTCGATATAAGCTCTTAAAGAAGTAAACCCACGATGTATAATTCATCTTATCCACATCTAGTTTGACAGAAACAAGGTTGCTTAAGTTATGAATCATCATAAGCTATCAGAAAGAAGAATAACAGGTGGGGGTGGCGCATCATTAGTCATGATGAAGCAGGAAGGTGCAATGATGTAGGGTTTAGAATTTTATTTTTTTGGAGACAAAAAAAAAAAAAAAAAAAAAAAAAAAAAAAAAAAAAAAAAAAAAAAAAAAAA
>LBNU01029516.1:25111-53186 GCA_014162995.1 Artemisia annua
CCACTACACCTAACCCTTCACCTCACATTAAATGCACCACCCCCAGTTGTTATAAATTAAGAGCAAATTGCAGTTTTATTTTTGGCGCCAAAAGACACGTGTATGGCTTAGATGAAAGAGAATTGATCCAATGGCTGTGGAAATGCTCAGAGTTCTCCATGGAACCCTAATTGAAGGCTATAAGAGGAAGAAGAAGGATAGAAGACTGTGTGTAGATTTTTTTAGCATAAATTAGTGTCGAATTCCTAAGTTTTTAAATTCTAGTGTATGTTTAAGCTTTTCAATTGTAATTTCAGTGATCTTAATGTACTTTGAATCTTTCTAAATCAATGAATTAAGGTTTCTTTTGGTAAATTCAGTTTGTGCATTTTCAAGAATTTCAAAAATCTAATGTTAGCATAATGTTGTTTGTAGTTGTTATTCTGGACTCTTAAGCTCACATAAGCTCCTAGAAAGCTTATAAAAGCTTTTAGAAACCATAAAACACAGCTTAGTATCAAAAATCAAAAAATACAAAAAAAATCAAGAAAATATAGTGAAAAATAAAAATTGCAGGTTAAAGACTGTAGATTGCTGGAGCATGGTGTATTTTGGATGGCCATGGGTTTAGTGGCTTGTGGAAGCCTATAGGATTGGTTCTAAGGTCCTGGTTCTTGTTTTTAGCTGGAGTGCAAGTTGTAAGCAAAATCCCATTTTTCTCATTTCACTGTTATATTGTTCATGTTCTGTAATTTATTGCTTGATCATGCTTGTTTGATGTTAGTTAGTAGTAATATTGCTTAGAATCAGTAGTTTGTTAATTAGAATTTGGTGTTGCTTGGATTCTCATTTTCACTGCCATAATAGTACTATAGTGATTCTTGTGTACTTGTTGTTAGTATTGTTGTCTTTGTGCTTAAAACAGGTTACTTAATCACCTAATACACTTTAGAATCCATTGCTTGTTCTCAATCTGTCAAACACTTTGAAAATCACAAAACCATATTCTTAAAAGTGTGTTTGGGATTACTGAGATATCTGTGTTCTTAGATGTTTTTGTGATACTTGTGACTGTTACTTGTCACTTAGGGTTGTATTAGCTCAGTCAAACAATAAAAACTTGTGCTTGTTCAGCAAAAAGTCAAAATCATAATCTTACTCTTGTTCTTGTTTACTGTGAAACCTTTAGTGATCACCAACTCTCAAATCTCTTTAAAAGTTGTTAAGTTTGCTTACTCTAGTCTCAATATAGCTTAATTCAACATAATCACTCAGTAAATTAAGATCAAAGTTAATTTTAGTCAAAGTGTTCATCAAAATCAAAAAGTCAAAAAGTTGTATCTGTCAAAATGGTGACTTTTTCTTTATGATCTGTAGGATTTATTAGAGATTGGAAATAAAAAGTTTTTGTTGTTCTGAGATCTTTGGTTGCTTGTTTACAAATTCCAAAAAGAAAATCTGAGTTTGGTTTTCATTTGCTTATTAAAAAGCTTGTTCAAAAGTTGTCTGTGAACCAAAAAGCTCCCCTGTACCACCCATTTCTCAGTGTGCACACCCAACTTCAAAGGGTTGCACAGTGTTCATTAGTGGACCCCACCCTTTGAGATTTAGCTTTTTGGAAAGCTTGTCAACCATACTTTAAGTACCTAGGCTTATTTTGTGCTTTCTAGCTTATTTGGTAGGGCTGCAAGTAACTTTTAATTTGTCCCATATTGCTGTCTATACTGAGTACTCAGTATAAGCAGTCTAGTTCACAAGCTCACCCCAAGCTCCTCAGTGAACCATAAGCTCTACTTATTGGCTCATTGTAAAGCTAACCCAGCCTATTTTTCATATCTGCTTTTGTTTTAGACCCATGATCACTCCTGTGGGCCCCACAAGGTCTGCAAGATTGTCCCAAGTCTGTGTGTATCTGTCGTGATTTGGTATTGCTTATTTGTGCTTATTTGCTTATTCTGTCATAGATTCTTGTTGTTTCAAGTTCATTTAGGTTCCTTTAAGTTGTTTGTAACTTATTTTATCCTTTGTGTTCACTGTGTTGCTTATTACAAGTTTTTGCAAAGCTTGTTTGACCAAAGTCAAACTGTTAAGCCATTAAGCATTCCATAGTGCTTATTTTTAAGAACCAAAAGTTTTGTTTTCACAAAATTTGTTCATTTTCAGTGTTAGAACAAGTTCCAAAAAGAAAATTCCAAAAAAACATCACTTTTTAAGAAAAGTGATAGCTTCTATTTAACATAATTTAGCTTTTTAATTTTCTTTTCAAATTTTTATTAAGTACTTACCTGTTTTCTTAATTTTCTTAAATTCCTAGTATCTTAAAGTATTTGTATAAATTTTCTTAGAATTTTCCCTTTTCATTTATTATTTATTAGAATTAATAACAGTTTAATTAATAATTAGTTAATATTAGTAAATTAAATAGTTTTAATAGTTTTTGTTAAACAGTAGTATATCTTTATATTTTTCCTAAGCTCTAAATTATATTTAGCACTTCTAGTAATTTTCCCATAATTTCTACTGTTCATTTGGTAATTTATAGGTTTAATTCTATTTAAAACAGTTTTAATTAAAAAACCAAAAAGAAAATATTTTAATTGTCTAAATTTAATCTCAGATCCATTTTTATAATTTTCCTAGCTTGTACACATTATTTAGACTCTGTAAAAATTGGATTTGTAATTTTCACTTTTCATTTTCTATTTTTCTTATTTAATCTAGTTTAAATAACCTTTAAATAATAGTTTAGTAATTAATTAATTAAAGTTCCACAAAAAGACAAAAATATTTATTTTCAATTTTTATATTTCTTTTAAGTAATTTTAGATTTTAGAAATTAATTTTGCAGTTTTATAATTTTAATTTGTAATCTTAATCATTTTTAGTTTAACTTTAATTAGTTTTTATTAAGTTTTAAATAGTTTTATTAATTAATTAATATTTAAATATTAAAATAATCAAAAAAATAATTTTCTTTTTAATTTAATTTTCTTTTAATTTTAAGTTTATAAAAGTTTCATTTTCACCCCTTCTAGTTTTTATTTGTTCATATTTTACCTTTTTCCATTTACGTAATTAGTCTGCTTGTATTAAGTTTTCCCAAGCCTAATTCTTTTTCCCTGTAGTGTAGAATTTTATTATTTATCATTTCCATTAGTGTAAACAATACCAAATAATCATTCTTAATCTGGTTACTATTCCTAATCACTCATTCCCAAAACGTTTTCCAAACACAATTTCAATCTCGTTAGGACTTAACGACCCGTGAGAACACTGTGCTTTCAACGGATCATATATTGATCACTCTCTCCCTCATTTGACTTTGTTGACCACACCTGGTTAACTGGTTAGTTTGGGAGGAGTCACAAACTCTTCGGAACTTAAAGTTATTAAAAAGTTTGTAGCCATATATTGTCCCAATTCGCTTGTTGGGGCCGATGTTCGTTGACGCTTTGTATCGTCTTCAAATAAACTATTATAAAGGTTTATATTAATGTCTCTTGCCATTCGGGAGGATCCGGCCCGCATTTGGTCAAAGATTGGGTTTTGTTGGTGACCATATTTTGTTGCATAAATTTCAAATAATTTTTTAAAATTATCGTTAAATTTAAAAATTTGAGATCTTATATAGTCGGGGTTTTCACCGTCTAACCCAAAGCCTAAGTCTAAATTTTACATTATTCTTGTTATTAAAAGTTCTACGCCTCCAACATTTAAACATGGATTAATTAAGTACGGCGGAACAAGTAAAAACCAAAGGTAAACTAGCAAAATATTTTATAAATTTCTTTTTTTTTATAACTTTAACCATTTTTCTAAACATTTGAGTAGGTGAGTTTTTTAATTCATCTAATTTTTCCGTCATAGTATAAATTTGTTTTAAAACTAATGAGCTAGTTGGGTAATAAACACCCGATAATATAGTTGTTGCCTCTTTAAAAACTTGTAAAAACATAGTTAAATCATTTAGTCGTTCCCAATCTTGGTCGTCTAGTATTATAATGGACCTATTTTTACTAACAAGTCTTTCATTAAAAGCATGTAAAGTCACACGTTATCGTAATATATTTTCAAACATCATACAAGTAGAATTCCACCTAGTATTATTATCAAAGCAAGGTCCTAGGGGTGGTTCATTACACATAATACGAAAACGTTTATAGTTAATTTGTCATTCGTTGCTCGAACTATATGTAGTTACTAATAAATTCCTAAATTTCATCTTTAAACTATCACATATTTTTAATGCCGCTTTGTTGGCATAAATATTACGATATTTAATCTAAACATCCTCTTCATGTTTTGATGATGACAAAGATGTAAGTTACAACACATAACGTAAAGTGTTTAAGTTACTTGTGATCACAATTCATCTATGCATTCATACGTCAACAAGCCTCGACATCTCAACGTCTCGAGTATGCTTCAACAATCACTTAAGGTATGTATAAACAAATGTCTAATACATTTTATGATCAAAGGGAGTTTTATTTAAACACTACAAATTATATAAAATGATATAAATATTTTATATATTTTGAAAAACACTTTTGGTATATAAAGGAAAATGTTTAATTCATAATAAATATATGAATTAAAATTTTTAGCTAAAAACAGTTAAAATTTCACTAGATAAACCTTCCCCAGAAAAGACAAGAAAAACTGCCGTTTTCGTCTGGGCGGCCCCCTTAATTTTAAGGGGGCCGGCACACAATTAAAGGGGCCGACACGCTCCATTTTGTCAGAATTGTCAGAAACTTTTGCCTATAAATACTGGTTCATTTCTGCTATTTTTCCATACCTTTTACACGAAAATTTTCAGTCCCAATCCTTTCCAAACACACTTCTAAATCCTTTGATCATAAGTTTATTAGTCTTTGTTTCAAGTGATTCAATCCCTCATCACTCAAAGTGCAAGAGAAGAATCCTCCCTATCATAAAGCCAAAGAAGTATTAGAGTCTAGATAGTGTTTATGTGAAGTTGTGAGTTATGTATATGTAATAAGTAGATCAAGATGATCTTACTTAGTAGTGAGTCAATGAGTGAGTAAGAAGTAGTGGGAAGAAGTAGTAGTGTGGAGAAGTCATTTAGTTGTGAAGATGTATGTGTGTGAATAAGTAGTGGAGTATAGAAGAAGTTGTGAAGTAGTGAAGAAGTCGTGAAGTTGTGAAGTCATTGGTATGTGCTTATTCACACACCTTTTATTCACCATTTTCAGACTCCAAAAGACCAAAAACTAACGTTAAACGCCAAAGATATCGTGTTTTTGTGTTTGTGACTGTGCAGGAATGGATATTGCAAAAACGACATCAAAATCAACCAAAAAGCCTAAAACGAACACGAGATGTGGAAAAGAGTCTAAAAGTCAAGCCAAAGATAAAATTTGCCTAAGAAAAGCCCGTGACGACAAAGTTACTTCTTAAAGGCTCAAGAAAATGAAAGAGACGCTTAATCGAAGTTCAAAGATAATTATCAAGATAAGCTTCCCAAATTCGAGCAAGTGATCACTTTTAAGTCTTCGAAGACCTTTGGAAGAAACGTCAACACGCAACCTCAAGTTACATGGATTTACGTTTAGTCTTTAGAACGTTTAGTAAAATTGTAATAGAGTTTATGCGGTGTTTTCATTAAATGTAAAAGTCCAGGGGCTAAACCGTACACGATGTAAAAAAGGAAGCTTCCTTGCTCCTTTAAATATGTCCCCTTAGCTTCATTTTGAAAAAAGTCTTAGTTTTAGTTTTTATTAAGTGTAAGGTTTTATTTTTAGTGCAAGTATTTTTTTCATGTCTTAATACTTTTCTTTAGCTTATTTAACGCTTCATCTTAATCTTTCTTCTAAATCTTTACATCTTTTTGAGCTTATTTTCATGAGTGTTTTTCATTAGTTTGTGTTATCTTCATCTTTCACAAAAGCTTTTACATATTTCGCCACCTTTGCATGAGTTTTGGATCGAATTTTATAAAAATATGGGATAGTGCTTATTTGTTTGGGTCGTTAGCTTATTATCAAGCTTATTTAGTTTCTTAAACTAGTTTTCTACAAAGTTTCTACAAGTTTTACAAGTTTTGATTTCGTTTTCTTACCTTAAAATCGTCCAGCCTATTTTTTTATTTATTTTAGCGAGTATGGAATTGTGTCCAAGTCTTGCGAGTATGAGTTTGTGTAATTAGCGAGTATGGTTTGCTATCTTTTGCGAGTAAGAGTCCATTTTGTGCGAGTATGAGTCATGTTTAGCGAGTATCACATGTTCTAGTGAGTTTCATTTTCATTTTTAGTGAGTTTGGTTAAATGTTTTAGCGAGTATCAAATTTTTCTTGGTAAGTAGCGAGTATGGATTTTCATGTCTAGCGAGTATAGTTTCCTTTGTTTAGCGAGTATCAAGTTCTTATTAGCGAGTTTCACTTAATAATAACGAGTATCATTTTCATAAAATTGCGAGTAAGCTTTTCTAAGTTGCGAGTTTCATCTTGGCAACAAAATTTCTTGCGAGTATCATTCTAAGTTTTCTTTTGAGTCGAGTTTCATAAGCCGAGCTAGGCTTTTCATTACTTCATCGTTTCATCGAGTGAAGTTTTGTTTAGTTCATTTCTAAACGAAACTCTGCCGAAATTTCTAAAAATCTTTTAAGTTTTAATTAGTTTACTTTCTTTTCAAACTAGTTTAAAAACTTAGTTCGTTTAATCTTTTATAGTCTTTTAAATTTTCTTTTATAATCTTTAGTTTATATTAGTTATAGTTCATTCTCGTTTGTTAAATCTCAAATACCAAAAATATTTTACTACTCTTCGCTATCTTTTCCTTCATTTCTTTCATTTTAATCCTTAATCGTTTTCATTAACTAAAAAATTAAAACTCCAAAAATATTTTCATTGTCTTTTACTTGTAGTTTCATAAAGTTTAATGTTTTCTATTGTTCTTAATTCTATTTCTCTTAAACACGTTCTCATTCTCTAAGTTGTTATTAAAACTTAAAGTTTTCTCGTAGTGTAGCTAAAAATCAAATATCATCTTTCAAACCTATTCATCTCACATAACTCACGACTCAAGTGACTAGATCAATTCAACCCTCGTTGGGACTACGACTCGAGGTTTAAGCTTCACCGCTTGAATTATACGATTTATCATTTTGGCGCCGCTGCCGGGGAGCGGTTGATTAGATTAAGTCATTAGATCGTTGAGTATTGTGTTTTGAAGAACCTTCTTTTGGAAGTTATAGTTTTGAATAAACATAAAAACAACAAAAAAAATTATAAAACCTATATAAACCAAAAATATTTCTCATTTTTCTTTTATAAAACATAAAAACCAAAAAGATTTTCATTTCAACTTACTTTTTCAATTTGTTTCACTTTGATTTGTTTCATTTTGTATGAACACCCGTTCTTCTTATAACGAACTTTTTCCACCACTTTCTAATCACGAGAGTCTTATACGACGTCCAAACCGTGTTAATCTTCCAAACCTCGAGGAAATGAACAACAACAATGGTGCACAACCTAACGGGGCTCCCAACGGAGGAGTTCCCCAACCGTTTCACGATCCACGTCCAATGGAGGAACAACTCCAATCACCTTTCCAAGGTGTGAGGAGAGCCATCGTGATTCCCGATATTCAAGCAAATCACTTTGAAATCAATCACGGATTACTCAATCTCATTTCGGGTATATCCTTTCACGGGTTTGATCACGAAGATCCTCATGTTCACATTCGGAACTTAACCGACATTGCTGAAACAATTAAAATCAACCAAGTTCCTTATGATGTTGTCAAAATGAAATTGTTTCCCTTTTCTCTCAAAGGAGTTGCTCGTACTTGGCTAGAAAAAGAACCCCCTGATTCGATTCATGATTGGAATGATTTAGCCAACAAGTTCCTCAACCATTTCTGTCCACCCTCTAAAACCTCAAATCTTCGTACTCAAATCTTTCGATTCCAACAAGCTTTCGATGAATCATTCAGCGAGGCTTGGGATCGTTTCAAAGAGTTACTTGAAAAGTGTCCTAATCACGGGTTTTCTGAATTGCATCAAATTGATACGTTCTACAATGGTTTGAATCCCGTTGATCAAGATTCGCTCAATTCTGCTGCTGGTGGTAATCTGTTAGCTTGAAACACTCAAGAAGCTTTCACGATCATTGAAAACAAAGCAAAAGTTAGAACTTCTCGAAATAAAACACAAGTTTCAAGTGCTAGTAACAAGTCTAACGACGATGTTTTGTCTCACGTTATCGAGTCTAACAAGTCTAGTAACAAGTCTAACGACTTTTAATTCAAAACAAAGAACAACCTTCTCAAACCGTCAATGCTATTAACCAAAGTTGCGAAACTTGTGGTGGTCCCCATTTGTATTACGAGTGTCCAACAACCATATATATATATATGAGAAATTTCAAGCCATGCTTTTGTAGATGATGAAAAAGCGTGAAAATTTCAAGCCATGCTTTTGTAGATGATGAAAAAGCGTGAAATTTCAAGCCAAGCTTTTGTAGACGATGAGTCATTGTATACTTTAGTAATTACACGACCAAATGATAAAATAAGATATGGTTTTATATAGACACAAACGATGTAATTACCAATAACAACAACATCATCGATATGTAACTTGTGCTTGAGATATTCCAGCATGGAAAACTAAACTTACATTTCTTTTGATCTTGACAGAAAATGCCTCGCACAAGGAACACAATTGCTTCACCTGAACCGACTTCAATGCCAGCACCAGCTCCTACTCCAGCATCATGATCAATTCCACCTTTGACCCCGGAAGACATCCGGAGAATGGTTGCTGAAGGTCTGGCTGCTGCACTTGGAAACCAACCTACACCTTTGAACCGTTCCAGCAATGCGAGTGAGACTGCTGATGAACTAGCAACTATCTTTCCACGAAAGTGTACCTACAAGGATTTCATGAGCTGTCAACCCACCTACTACAAGGGTACTGAAGGAGCAATTGCTCTTGCCCGTTCGTTTGAACGTTCTGAAACCGTGTTTATGAGAAGTGGTTGCCCCGAGAATTGCAAGGTAACCTATGCAACGGGAACCCTATTGGATGAAGCTCAATCATAGTGGAATTTTGTAGTACAAAGTATGGAAACCGAAGAAGCTTATCAGATTACTTGGATAGAATTTAAGAAGAAAATCCTTAGGAAATACTACTCAAGGTCTGAGATCAAGAAGTTGGAGGATGAATTCCACTATTTGATGGTGAAAGGGGTTGAATTGAGAGCCTATAACCGTCGATTTCCGGAACTAGCTGTATTATGTCTGGGTGTTGTGACTGACTTGGATAAAACCCTGGAAAAGTACATCGAAGGATTACCCCAAAGTATTGAAGGAAATGTTACCGCCTCAAAACACTCAACGCTTGAGGAGGCGATGACAATCGCTCAAAGACTTTTAGATCGGGAAATTAAGCGTAAGGCTGCTGTGGAACGTAATGACCACAAGCGAAAGAATGATGATAGCAGGATTGTCCTGCATGGCAGTAACAAGAATGCTGGTAATGAGCGTAACCGTAACTATCACCACAATCGTAATGCTCATCACCACAAACAGAATCATAGGCAGGAAGCTGCCAAGGCATACGTGACTACATCAGGATATGTTGGTGTCAAACCCTTGTGCAACAAGTGAAAGATGCACCACATTGGCCCCTGTATCGCCAAGTGTGGAATATGCCGAGGGATAGGACACAAGACTAATGATTGCAAAGCCACCGGAGCAAACCTACAACCTGTAAGCGTAGTGTGTCACCGTTGCGGAGAAAAGGGACACTACAAGAGTCAATGCACTAACAGGAATGCTGATTTCCCCGCACGTGCGAGAGCGTACGTGATGAGAGATGGAGATGCCCCAAGGAACCCTGACGTCGTCACGGGTACATTTTTAATAAATCAGCATAGTGCAAAAGTTTTATTTGATTCGGGTTCTTGATGTGGTATATTTAAAGTTTATTTCCAAAGAAAATACTTGTGAAAGTAATTTCCCGGGTCGTTTCCCAACGAAGGTTTGACGGCGATTTCAACGTATCGGTTATGTGTGTGTGTGAAGTGAATGAGATTTAAAATTGGTTTTTGGATTATTACACTACAAATAATGAATTAACAATCAAAATCAAATGAGAAAGCTAAAGGTACAAGCACGTAAAGCATAAACGACAAAAACGTAAACGCGATCTAAAATTAACGTCTATTTAACAAATTAAAACGCGAAATCTAAGCTATACTAAACCTACGGGCTCAAATGGAATTTTTAAAACTTTAAAATGATAAAAGAAAATTTTAGGAAAATGAAAAATATATATTTTTTTTGACTTTTTATTTATTTTTCTATGAATTAAAAACTATTTTTGATTTATTAAAAATAAGAAAAAGTAAAATAATTGTGAAAAATTCAAAATTTATTTTGAAAAATCTAAAATAGCTAAAAATAATTTTCTAAACTGTTTTTGGATTTTTTTATTGCTTTTTCTGATTTTTTTTATTGATTTTTATTTATTTAAAATGATTTAAAATTAAAATAAAATGAGAAAAATATCAAATGAATTCAGAAAATTATGAAAAAATTATGAAAATTCTAAAACTTTATTTGAAATCTGATAAAAATAATAAAAGTTGAAAAATAAGCAGAAAAGTGCTTTTTGGGCTTATGAACAGCTTATTGCAAGTGCTTATTTATAAGCACTTGCAACTAAACTAAGTGAAACTGATATAGAAGGTTTAAAAGACTAAAATAAGGTTTATTGCACTGAAATCAGACCATGTTGGATCCTAGAACTCTCAACTAGACAAATAAGCGGTTTGTATTAAACCAAATAAAAAGCAGTTGCATAACAGAACAAGCCAGAAGCTAAGAAACAATGTAATACACTTCTATAAGCTCAAAACTACTCAGATAATCCAAATATGCTAAGATAACAAACAAGAGAAGCACAAATCAGTTTCCACTTTCTAGACAGATACAGTGATTTTTTTACCAACTAGAGGACCTCAAAAAGCAGTTTAAATCAGTTCTAAAGTTGAAACATAAGGGGGCAAAAGCTTCACTACCAAGCTGAGAGTCTTAAAATCACAAAAGCCCTATGCTACTACACCAATTGATGCTCTGATTGAACCTAAGAACAGATGCTCGAAGAACTATTTATCCTGAACCAGTTGACTATTTTAAAGCTCTAGCAGTTTGACTAATATGAGTTTAAACAGATTAAAGCTACTCTAAGATGTATATTTAACAGATTCAAACACTAAAAACATAATCCCAATCATGAAATGCAATGATAGAACAAGAATATATGAGCAGATTCTAGAATAACATGCAGAAATGAGATGGTAAGCTAATTTTGACTTTTTGTAAAGTTGCCTACTGAATTTTATGCTGTTACTTATCTAACTATGCCTAACAAAGACTAATAATATCAATTTAACAACGGATAACAATCAGAACATGAATAACAAGCTAGATCCAAATACCACTAACTATTCTGAATTACACTATAGATATGAGATCTAAGCTTATAAATTCCGTAACAATGATCAACCTATGTCACAAATCACTAACAGAAACCAACTCAACAATTAACAACAACAATGAACTTCAATAGAATAATGTCACAGATATATCAATTCTAAAGCAACACTAGAAACAGATTCAATAAGGTAAGGACACAAATGATCAATCAAACTCAAACAGCTCAATAACTAATTGAATATCATCAAACAGAAAGAATAAAACAGTACTTATAAAACAACACAGATCTACACTAAAATGAATTAAGAGCTGAAAAAGTAGAAATGAGATCTTACACTCTTCAAGCCCTAACGGACATAGGGTAACATTCCGACAACACCTATCTTTATATAGGCTTAACCATCACCTCAGCACCATCAATAACCACAATGAACACTATCTATTACCCAGGTTGACTTTCGTTGACCACCATCACTTAACCAATTTAATCAGAATCTAAGTATCAATTTCACTAAAAGCTAATGAAGTGCTTATGAAAATTATAGATGTAAACTTGAAAGCAGATTTGAAACACTAGATTGCTTGAAAAAAATAAATGACAAGGAATTAAAATGAAAACTAAAATTTTATTGAAAACTAAAAATTGGGTACAAAGCTTGAAACCAGTATTACAAGAAGCTCAGCTATAACTACTCTACAAGCTACCCTAGAAGCTACTTACTCCTACTCCTAGCTAACAGCCTTCAAAGTATGGATGAGGAGTGCTTTTTATAACCACCTGAGGAGAGGAGCGTCTTCAGAAGCTTCTAGCCTTTTAATCACGGCCCTTGATTCATTTATGACAACATCTCCTCATGTCACAGCCCTTGGATCATGTGCCAGCTTGTTTCCACCAATCACCTTCCTTAGGATTACCAACGTGGCATGAGAATGACAACATAAATCTCTTGACAAGTCAGGGTGTTCTAGAAGCATGTGTCAAGTACCAATTGTACCCTTAATTGCTGTCAATTTTGTCAGGGTAAATTTAGGGTTCATGGTTAAACAGTATTTTCTGGGTTTGGGGTTAAAAAGGGGCGCGGGTATTTCAAATGGGTAATAAATTGTTTGGGTCAGGTTGAATGGGTACCGTGTTGGTTTTATTTTATAAAAAGGAGTATGGGCCAGTGGTTTGTTAGGCTATGGGTTTGTAATTGGCGGAATTGGGTTTATGGTTTAATTTAAGTAGTAGTTTAGATTTAAGTGTAGTTTTAGGCTAAAAAAAATAACAAGGGTAATTTATGTAAATTTTGCAATATCAAGGACCACTCTTGCCATTCTGAAAAATACTTCCAAGGGCTGAAATTGACAAACTTTGATTCTCCAAGGACTTGTTTTGACATCTTGAACTCAAATGTTGATCCGAACTCTAAAAAAAAACACTTCCCGACCTCGGCTTTTGTACACTCTTCCATTTCTCGTGCTCGTGTTTGTTGATTTTCCATGATTCTTTGTCCATTTCTCAATATCCGTACCTGCACACACTTAAACACAAAACAACAAATATTTGGCATATTTAATTAGTTTTTTGGTCTTTTTGGTCCGTTATTTAGGTAAAAAGGTATGTGTAAATTAACACATACCAAAATCCCCCAGACTAAGGTATTGCCGTGTCCTCACGCAATGTGATCAATACACACTTTTGAGATAAATAATTTCATATCCCTTTTTACTAACTTTGGAAAGTAGCAAAACATTTCAAAAGAGATTACAAAATCATTTATTCCCGAAAACGCCGCGATTTTCCATTTTATTCCTAATACTAATCTATACTACTATTTTTGTATTTTTCAACTTTTTCATGTGACGGTGTATTTGACTTTCATTATTTAGCAATAACGATTAAGGGTCATAGAGTAAGAACACGACTCATGGAGAAGTGACCGATTGGATAAAATTCATCGTCCTTGATTTTTCACAAGCCCCCAAACTAAGCGTAAAAACGGATCATTGTTTAATTACAAGTTAGATGCTAACGCTACTCATGGAAGTTACTTGTGTAATAACCTCTTGCTCCCATATCTTAGTGTATCTATTTATATTTTAAATTAAGTTGAGAAATGAATTGCTTCATATTTTCTCGTTCCAATATGAGTTAATCCGATAAAGATACCAAGAATTCAACGCTAAGTAGTTATCGATCTTCTCTTAAGAACCATTGCCCGAAAAATGAGGTCCACATCAAGGATATTGGATACATACATACAAAGACTATGAAATTCATCGAAATAGACATAAGTTGGCGAGTACAATTCACGTGCACCTCATGCGCCCGATCTAGGATCGTAACATGCACCTCACGCGCTACCAACTTTAGTCTTAACACTTAAGCTCATAATCCATAAATCTCAACATAAATCCTTATTCTTTCTTTTGATTTTTTTTTTCACTTTTTTCTTTCTTTTTCTTGCCTTAGTAACTTCTCAACTCCGAACCTTCACGGTTTCAATCCAAGACCTACCGCCAACTTATTAGGTTAGAAGTAGGATCCAAGGTCCGATCTCAATCCGAAGTCTCAAAGCACCTTAGCTTTACTGAATACCGGGCTTTAAAGGGTAGCTCCGAAACCACATGCGTACTACGCAATACAATACAACTCAATACAATTGGCGTGTATCCTTGATGTATACCCAATTTTTCAAGCAAAGATTCTCTTAAGAAGATAAAGAACTAAATTTTGTCAAAACTGAGACATCTTTAATTATTATACACAAGATATAGGGTGAAACAAGCTGATGGGAACGAAAAGCCACAAGTACCTTCGATGAGCTCTAAAGAGAACCAACTACTCCACGCTTAGCATCTAACTTCTAAAGAAACTCTATCATTTCTCGTTCTCCACAAATTTAAAATCCCAAATAATGAGATCCGCGAATGCTTAGCCGATAATCGAATACTAAGATTATATTGGTTAAGGGAGACAAGCTCGGGCTCAACACGCCCGGATCAAGTCAAAATTTTTATTCTTACTCTTACCTAGTAGGAAAGTCAAACACGGTGTCAAAACTTATTATATTTTTGCACATCTTTTCACTTTTTCTCATTTTTTTTGTCCTTTTTTTATGACATTTTTCATCAATATTTTTCAAATTTTTGTCAATTTTTTTTTTTTCATTTTTTTGGAAAAACGGGGTTGCGAGAGTAAACGACTTAAGTAAAAGTGCAAGGTCAAATCGAATCGAAGATTCACCCCCCTCCCCCCCCCCCAGACTAAAGGTAAACATTGTGTCGCTCAATGTTTCAAAAGGTACAGGGTAATTGGCCTAAAACTAAAAATCTAAAGGGTCGTTTTTTAATTAATTATTGCCAAAGATAACGTTAGTCGATAAAGATTTAGGATTAATTTCTTTTTTTTGGGATTTCCAGTAGAAGCAATTGATGAAAATGAGACTTCGAGTTGCAGAGAAAGATTAACGAGCACGGATAGATCTTCAATAAATCTCCGGGTTTAAAATCCTGAACATACACCGAAGCAACCCACCGAAAAGACACGAGAAATGGAAAAGAGGCGGCACCTTCCTCAAACGTCACATTTAGCTAAAAGAAAAATAGGAAAAGAAGTAGATGATAAGCATGGTTTGCGCTCCCACGAGCGCTTTGAGTTTTTTGTTAAACCGAGTCCAACGTAGGCTTTGACTCAACCCCCGAATCTCATTTAAATCCGTGGCGGGGAAGCAATGGACACGGACACCCCGCAAAAAACCGGAGAATGCTGCGGGGTCCAAAGACACGTATCCTCACTTCCCCGGTGGAGGTGGAAAGATGGAGAAAATTGACTGGGATTAAGTTAAAGACGAATGGGTGAACACTCGGCATGAAAATTAAAAGTTAGTCCAAAATCTGAATTCACGGGTTGGGGGTTTGGTTGGGAAATATTTTAAGCCCCAGCGCCCGGAATCATCATGAATCATCAAATCTCGTCCAGCCACTCCAACAATTAAACGTCAATTCGTAAATCTACATCCGGTGGTCTTTTTCCCGCGGGTGGAACGAGAAAGATTGAAAAAACAAGAGAAATGAGTCATCCCCTTCGTCATTCTCAATACCCGGTGGTATCGAGTCATCCGTAGCAAGAAATAGATCGACATCCTCTAAAAGAGGGTCACTAGACGGATTATCGGAAATAGGTAAAGAGTTGATCTTAAAATTAAAGCACTCGTAATCTGGAAGAGAGATATCAGCATGAATAGTGGGACTACCACTACTCCTCTCTTCAAATCGAAAAATTTCAAGCTCGGGTAAAAAGTCACTATCCATATCGGGGATAGGAGAAGAAGTCGGAGGATCATTTAATGCCTCGATCTTAGAAATGAGAAGATAAGTATTAGATAATTTCTCACGACGAGCTTCATCTTGGATTTTCGTGTCATCATCTTCATCATTCTCTTCTTCTAAGCTAACAAGCTCAGAAGGTATCTCATCAACGTAATCGATGTCTCCTCAGGATAAAGAATCGTCATTGTCGGAATTGGAGAACATCTCATCATCGTCATTCGAATTGTCAATCGGAGGTAACTCAAACTCTTCTGCTGTATCAAAAATATATTTTTCAAAATTGGGTAAAGAATCCTTGAGCTCGAGCTCAAAAGGATCTGACGGCTCAACAATATTATCAACGTTGTCATTCTTCGGAGAGAGAGAAGGTGACGGTTCTCCATTCAATAATTTTTCAAGAAAAAGGATGCCTCCCTCCGGATCGAAAGTAGAGTCATCAACTATAGTCGTATCGAAATCTTTATTAGCGAGACAAGCCTCGATCTCAACAAAGAGTACGTCACTTCTCTCATCTGGAGTGAGAGAAGGAATGAAAAAGTCAAGAATATCTTCAGATATATCAAGATGATCATTTTCAGAATCACCGTTAGAAATTTCCCCGAACTCACTTGGGATTGGGACAAGGTTCTCAACACTAGACTTTTTGAATTCGTCCGATTCCGTTGCCGGAATAGTGTTAAAAGGCTCATCCACCATTTTTAGAGAATCCTCGGGTTCTACGGGAGGAATTATAGGTGCAATTTGAGGGAAAACGTTTAACGGAACAAGTCTCTCCTCGTCATCATCGGAATCATCGTCATAAATTAAATACTTTCAAAGTTTAGCCTTTCTCTCTTCGGCAAGCAACTCTTCCATTGTCTTCCCACGAAGATCGGGATCCCCATTTTGAGCAAGAATTTGTTGTTGTTTTTCGAGAAAAACTTCACAACGTCGTAAAATTTTGAGAAATCGATCTTGATAATTTTCGGGATTTTGTGGGGGTTGGTTAAAATCATGAGATTCATAACACGAATTAGGCTCAAAATAGGAATTTTTAAACGATCCCCCACAATTTTCAAAATTTGATGAACTTTGGAATGAATCACCATTGAAATACGGTACTTGCTCATGCAGGTTTTGAAAAGGAAGATTGAAATCGTTTTGAGGGTAACTATCAAAACTCGTATCACAAGCGTAAGACATTTCAGCACTTGGGACGTAACACATACAATTGACGTATCCACATTGGTTACAAAAGCATTGTCCACATGGTAATCCTTCATTGGATGGGTTTCCATAATTAAAACATGTGAACGAATGTGGTGGTTGTGTCGGATAATAATCGGGAACGTTTGAATGATTGTTAGACGAACTTTGAATGCACGCGGGAGAATTACAAATCAAACAAACACCGTCACGAATATTATTTCCACATCTTCCGCATGTACACCATGCACAAAAACCTCCAAAGAACGGTTCTCCACAATTAACACAAATCGGATCCATAAGAATTAAACACAAGAGGGTTTGAGAAGAAGAATCAAATATGAGAGGATAAGAAGATTATTTTTTTTTGGCATTTTGTAAACGAAATCAAACATAAAATCAAAAATCAAATCGAAAAAGAAAATATTTTTGGGTTTTTTAACAAAGAAAACTTAAAATCAAAATCTTTTTGTCTTTTTCTTTTTATATTTTTTTCTTTTGTTTTTGTATCACTTTATTTTTTTGCGTTCAAGCTTATTTGGTTTACAACCGCCCTCCTTCAACGGAAGACCGAGGATGTTTATTATATTTTTGAAGTTTGTTGAATACTTGGAGACAAGTATTTGTTGACATAAATAATGCACAAAAACGTTATTTATATTTTTCGATATCTCTACGTTTTGACGATCACAAAATGTAAAATCATTAAACGTAAGATTACTACGTAAACAAGTATTAATCTAGTTTATATCACTATATCCAAACTTAATCACTTAAGGTATGAATAAGCAAGTGCTTAATACATCTCATGATCAAAGGGGTATTTAATTAATTACTACAAAGTTTATTTAATTATAAAAACATATTATATATTTTTGAAAAACAATTTTGGTAATAAAGAAAAATGTTTTAATCATACTAAATATATGAATTCAAAATTTTAACCAAATCAGTTAATTTTTCACCAAATAAACTTTCCCCACTAAAGACAAAAAAATCTGGCCGTTACAGTAGGGCGGCCCCCTTAATTATAAGGGGCGGTCCCCTTAATTTTCAGGGGGGCCGGCCATAATTAAGGGGACCGGCACGCTCCTGTGTCAGATTTTGTCAGAATTTTTCCCCTATAAATACCACCTTAAATCTGGTATTTTTCCTCACCTCTTGCACGAAAATTTTCAGATCTAAATCTCTCTAAACATCTTCCAAAACCCTTTGATCATTAGATTACTAATCCTTGTTTCAAGTGATTCAATCCCTCATCATCCACCATCATCCAAAGTGCAAGAGAAGAATACTCCTTCAACCTCAAGTTTAAGAAGTATTGTATATTGATTGTGTATATTGTGTATAGCTCTTGTGTAGTTGTGTTGTGAACATTATAAGTAGTTCTAGGAGTGTTAGTTGTGAATAGAAGTAGGGTAGTGGTGAAGATTAAGTAGTGAAGTAGTGAAGTAGTGAAGAAGTTGTGTTGTGAAGAAGTAGTGACGAAGTTGTGGTGTGCTCAAGTTGTGAAGAAGTCGTGGTGTGTTGTGAGATTGGTTCTAGCTACTATTAGGACCCGACATTTAGCTTTGTGTCGTTAAGCCGGTGTAAGCAAAAGTTGTGTAAGGTTTTCTCCGCCATAAGGGAGCTTGTTGACATAGTGAAGAAAACTCCCGAGTTAGGTGCTCGGGGAGTGGAGTAGGACGAAGAGGAGATTCGTAGCCGAACCACTATAAATCCTTTGTCTCACGGTGCCATTTTTCCAACTCTATCTCTTTACTTATTTACTTACTTTCATATTTGTCATATCATATACTTGTTGATATTGTATTTTATAATTGTGCAAGTCTCTTGGTGATATATATAAAGTTCGAATTGGTGTTTTCATAAACAAAGTTTTTGTAAATTAAAAAGACGTAAAACTATTCAACCCCCCCTTCTAGTTTTCCACAATTGGTATCAAGAGCCACGTCAAACAAGATTTTTAAAATATATTGTATTTTAAAACTTGAAATCGATCTATGGAAATGGAAAAATATTTAGAAGGGAAAATTGTTTTTAGACCACCATTTCTTGAAAATGAAAATTTTCTTACATGGAAAAATCAATTCGAAAGTTATGTGAAATCAATAGACTATGATCTTTGGCATGTCATTTCAATTGGTGATATTAAATCGATAAATACTACTTTTGAAAAACTAAATAACTTGGCTAAATTTATTATATACAAAGCTATTTCAAATGTTGAATATGAAAGAATATTTTTTTGTCAAACGGCAAATGATATGTGGAAAAGTCTTTCAAAATATCACCAAGAAGAACGTCAAGCCAAAGAAAAACTTTCAAATGACTTAGTAGCAAAAGAGAGCATAGTAGACAAATATTTAGTTAAAGTAAGTACAAGTGCTACTAGTTCAAATGCCTTATATGTAGGTAATGACGCCGAAAACAACATGAGCAAGGATGAACAAGAAGACTATGAAGAAATGTCAACCAAGAAGGAACTAAGTGACGATGAAGATGACGATTCTAGTTCCGAAAGTGAAGACGAAGAATATGCAAAGGTCGTCAAAGAATTTAAACGACTCATTAAAAAGCGACAAAGAACAAAAGATAAAAGGAAAACAACACGAAGAAAAAGAGTTGACGATGAAAACAAAAAGACCAAAGGAGAATGCTTAGTCGCTCAAGCATCTAATGAAATTTGTCTAGGAATAAATTTGAAGCCCGACGAATGGGTAAAGGATAGCGGGTGCTCAAGACACATGACGGGGAATCGCAAGCTATTCTCTACATACAAAGCCTACAATGGAGGTAACGTTATTTTTGGTAGTGATCGTCGTGGAAAAATCATAGGCAAAGGTACGATCTCTCAAGACTCCTTAACTATTGAAAATGTTGAGCATGTAGATAATTTAACATATAACTTAATTAGTGTAGGACAAATATGTGACAATAAGTGTAGGGTTACCTTTACCGATAAGAATAGTGTAATTATTAAGGATGATAAAATCATAGGTAGAGGAATTAGGAAAGGCGGCGTATATGTCATGAAACTAGGAGATAAATTGGAAGATAAGATATGCCTAGCAACCCTAGACGAAAACTCCACTTTGTGGCATAGGAGATTAGGTCATGCAAACATGCAACAAATCCAATCATCGGTGTCTAAGGAACTAGTTAGAAACTTGCCTAGTCTTAAGTATAATCAACACTTTTGATGCCTGTAAAATAGGAAAACAAGCATATGCTATTTATAAAGCTAAGAATATAGTATCCACCACTAGATGCTTAGAACTACTTCATATGGACCTCTTCGGTCCATCCGCGGTGCGGAGCTATGGTGGTGATGAGACGAAAAGTGTTACGCTTTTAATTATATCACTATATCCAAACTTAATCACTTAAGGTATGAATAAGCAAGTGCTTAATATATCTCATGATCAAAGGGGTATTTAATTAATTACTACAAAGTTTATTTAATTATAAAAACATATTATATATTTTTGAAAAACAATTTTGGTAATAAAGAAAAATGTTTTAATCATACTAAATATATGAATTCAAATTTTTAACCAAAATCAGTTAATTTTTCATCAAATAAACTTTCCCCACTAAAGACAAAAAAATCTGGCCGTTACAGTAGGGCGGCCCCCTTAATTATAAGGGGCGGTCTCCTTAATTTTAAGGGGGCCGGCCATAATTAAGGGGAACGGCACGCTCCTGTGTCAGATTTTGTCAGAATTTTTCCCCTATAAATACCACCTTAAATCTGGTATTTTTTCTCACCTCTTGCACGAAAATTTTCAGATCCAAATCTCTCTAAACATCTTCCAAAACCCTTTGATCATTAGATTACTAATCCTTGTTTCAAGTGATTCAATCCCTCATCATCCATCCTCATCCAAAGAGTAAGAGAAGAATACTCCTTCAACTTCAAGTTTAAGAAGTATTGTATATTGGTTGTGTATATTGTGTATAGTATTTGTGTAGTTGTGTTGTGATCATTGTAAGTAGCTCTAGGTGTGTTAGTTGTGAATAGAAGTAGGGTAGTGGTGAAGATTAAGTAGTGAAGGAGTGAAGTAGTGAAGTAGGGAAGAAGTTGTGTTGTGAAGAAGTAGTGACGAAGTCGTGGTGTGCTCAAGTTGTGAAGAAGTTGTGGTGTGTTGTGAGATTGGTTCTATCTAGGATTAGGACCCGACATTTAGCTTTTTGTCGTTAAGCCGGTGTAAGCAAAAGTTGTGTAAGGTTTTCTCCGCCATAAGGGAGCTTGTTGACATAGTGAAGAAAACTCCCGAGTTAGGAGCTCGGGGAGTGGAGTAGGACGAAGAGGAGACGTAGCCGAACCACTATAAATCCTTTGTCTCACGGTGCCATCTTTCCAACTCTATCTCTTTACTTACTTGCTTACTTTCATATTTGTCATATCACATAATTGTTAATATCGTAGTTTATAATTGTGCAAGTCTATTGATAATATATAAAGTTTGAATTGGTATTTTCATAAACAAAGTTTTTGTAAATTAAAAAGACATAAAACTATTCAACCCCCCTTCTAGTTTTCCACAATTTGTATCAGAGCCAGGTTAAACATGATTTTTAAAATATATTGTATTTTAAAACTTGAAATCGATCTATGGAAATGGAAAAATATTTAGAAGGGAAAATTGTTTTTAGACCACCATTTCTTGAAAATGAAAATTTTCTTACATGGAAAAATCAATTCGAAAGTTATGTGAAATCAATAGACTATGATCTTTGGCATGTCATTTCAATTGGTGATATTAAATCAATAAATGCCACTTTTGAAAAACTAAATAACTTGGCTAAATTTATCATATACAAAGCTATTTCAAATGTTGAATATGAAAGAATATTTTTTTGTCAAACGGCAAATGATATGTGGAAAAGTCTTTCAAAATATCACCAAGAAGAATGTCAAGCCAAAGAAAAACTTGCAAATGATTTAGTAGCAAAAGAGAGCATAGTAGACAAATATTTAGTTGAAGTAAGTACAAGTGCTACTAGTTCAAATGCCTTATATGTAGGTAATGACGCCGAAAACAACATGAGCAAGGATGAACAAGAAGACTATGAAGAAATGTCAACCAAGAAGGAACTAAGTGACGATGAAGATGACGATTCTAGTTCCGAAAGTGAAGACGAAGAATATGCAAAGGTCGTCAAAGAATTTAAACGACTCATTAAAAAGCGACAAAGAACACAAGATAAAAGGAAAACAACACGAAGAAAAAGAGTTGACGATGAAAACAAAAAGACCAAAGGAGAATGCTTAGTCGCTCAAGCATCTAATGAAATTTGTCTAGGAATAAATTTGGAGCCCGATGAATGGGTAAAGGATAGCGGGTGCTCAAGACACATGACAGGGAATCGCAAGCTATTCTCTACATACAAAGCCTACAATGGAGGTAACGTTATTTTTGGTAGTGATCGTCATGGAAAAATCATAGGCAAAGGTACGACCTCTCAAGACTCCTTAACTATTGAAAATGTTGAGCATGTAGATAATTTAACATATAACTTGCTTAGTGTAGGAAAAATATGTGACAATAAGTGTAGGGTTACCTGTACCGATAAGAATAGTGTAATTATTAAGGATGATAAAATCATAGGTAGAGGAATTAGGAAAGGCGGCGTATATGTCATGAAACTAGGAGATAAATTGGAAGATAGGATATGCCTAGCAACCCTAGACGAAAACTCCACTTTGTGGCATAGGAGATTAGGTCATGCAAACATGCAACAAATCCAATCATTGGTGTCTAAGGAACTAGTTAGAAACTTGCCTAGTCTTAAGTATAATCAACACTTTTGCGATGCTTGTAAAATAGGAAAACAAGCACATGCTAGTCATAAAGCTAAGAATATAGTATCCACCACTAGATGCTTAGAACGACTTCATATGGACCTCTTCGGTCCATCCGCGGTGCGGAGCTATGGTGGCAATCGCTACACGTTAGTTATAGTAGATGACTATTCACGATACACGTGGACTAGGTTTCTAAGCAATAAGACCGAAGCCTTTGAAAAATTTGAGACCTTTAGTAAAATGATACAAAATAAGCTAGGATGCACTATAGTTTCAATTAGGACGGACCATGGTAGGGAATTTGATAATGAAATACAATTCGGAAAATATTGTGACTTAAATGGAATATCTCACAACTTTTCCGCCCCACGAACACCTCAATCAAATGGAGTAGTAGAAAGGAAAAATAGGACTTTACAAGAAATGAGTAGAACTATGTTAAATGAGCAATCTATCCCTCAAAAGTTTTGGTGCCATGCCGTAGATACTTCAACATATATACTTAATAGGGTGTCTATTAGAAAAATACTAGGAAAGACTCCTTATGAGTTACTAAGAGGTAGAAAACCAAACATAGGCTACTTTAAAGTATTGGGAAGTAAATGTTTCATTCTCAACACTAAGGATTATCTCACTAAGTTCGACCCTAAGTCAAATGAAGGAATTTTTCTAGGATACTCGCAAAATAGTAAAGCATATATAGTCTTAAATAAAGATACTATGAAAGTAGAAGAATCATTAAATGTAACCTTTGACGAAACTCCTCCACCACCTAGGACATTGCCTTTGGAAGATGATGATGTTATAGAGGAAGATGCTATTGAGGTTAGTAAGACAAAGCCCGTAGGAAATGATATTGAGGAAGAAAATTTAGAAGAAAATAACGAAGTCATAAATATTAAGGAATCTAGGTCACACCCATTAGACAACATCATAGGTCACCTAAACCAACGAACACTTAGATCACAAGCGCAAGACAAAAATAACTTCTTTTGTTTTGTGTCAACAATAGAGCCTAAGAACATAAATGAAGCCTTAAAGGATGAAAGTTGGATTATGGCTATGCAAGAAGAATTAAATCAATTTAAAACAAATGATGTTTGGGAATTAGTACCAAATCCTAGGAATGTGACTATAATAGGAACTAAGTGGGTATTTAGGAATAAACTAGATGAGAATGGAATAGTTACTANGTGGCCAACCTCCTTTATGGTAACGTACTTGAACGTCTTGGGAAACATGTAGCCAAGGCATACTAGGCTATTAAGGTAGTATTTAACGCATGAGCCACTGTTTACAACCCCTATGGTTGTGCCGTGCATGGCATAGGGCGAGATAAGAGCTCATAGAATTGGAGAGATATGTATGCCACTCCATGAGTTATTAGTAATACACCCTTCATCCACACAAGTAACACACATATCAATTAACCGGTGAAAGATAGTTAGGGAGTAATGAAATCTAAGTAAACACAATTTTCTCCATATTGTTTTCACAACCAGAATAGTTTAGATATTTATTTTATTTTAATTTGCATAAGTAGTAAACTTGGGTTAGTTGACTAGCAACTAATTCCGCCCTTCCTCTAAAAACCGAGATTTTAATTGCTTTCTAAAAAATATAAAAATACAAAAAGAATCTTCCTTCCACCCTTAGACCTATTAGAGTAGCTTTTCTATCCTAACGATCACTATTCCCTGTGAGAGAACGATCAATCCTCCGTACTTACCACTATCCTATACTACATCGGTCAGGTACACTGCCTGGTGGGGTTGTAAGCCTCTTGAGATCCCTCGAGAGGTAAAACCTGTTGTAAGGTCACAAAACCACGCATCAGGTGGCAATCGCTACACGTTAGTTATAGTAGATGACTATTCACGATACACGTGGACTAGGTTTCTAAGCGATAAGACCGAAGCCTTTGAAAAATTTGAGACCTTTAGTAAAATGATACAAAATAAGCTAGGATGCATTATAGTTTCAATTAGGACGGACCATGGTAGGGAATTTGATAATGAAATACAATTCGGAAAATATTGTGACTTAAATGGAATATCTCACAACTTTTCCGCCCCACGAACACCTCAATCAAATGGAGTAGTAGAAAGGAAAAATAGGACTTTACAAGAAATGAGTAGAACTATGTTAAATGAGCAATCTATCCCTCAAAAGTTTTGGTGCCATGCCGTAGATACTTCAACATATATACTTAATAGGGTGTCTATTAGAAGAATACTAGGAAATACTCCTTATGAGTTACTAAGAGGTAGAAAACCAAACATAGGCTACTTTAAAGTATTGGGAAGTAAATGTTTCATTCTCAACACTAAGGATTATCTCACTAAGTTCGACCCTAAGTCAAATGAAGGAATTTTTCTAGGATACTCGCAAAATAGTAAAGCATATATAGTCTTAAATAAAGATACTATGAAAGTAGAAGAATCATTAAATGTAACCTTTGATGAAACTCCTCCACCACCTAGGACATTGCCTTTGGAAGATGATGATGTTATAGAGGAAGATGCTATTGAGGTTAGTAAGACAAAGCCCGTAGGAAATGATATTGAGGAAGAAAACTTAGAAGAAAATAACGAAGTCATAAATATTAAGGAATCTAGGTCACACCCATTAGACAACATCATAGGTCACCTAAACCAACGAACACTTAGATCACAAGCGCAAGACAAAAATAACTTCTTTGGTTTTGTGTCAACAATAGAGCCTAAGAACATAAATGAAGCCTTAAAGGATGAAAGTTAGATTATGGCTATGCAAGAAGAATTAAATCAATTTAAAACAAATGATGTTTGGGAATTAGTACCAAATCCTAGGAATGTGACTATAATAGGAACTAAGTGGGTATTTAGGAATAAACTAGATGAGAATGGAATAGTTACTAGGAACAAAGCTAGGTTAGTCGCCCAAGGCTATAATCAACAAGAAGGAATTGATTATGACGAAACCTGCACCCCCGTAGCTAGATTAGAATCCATTAGAATCCTTTTAGCTTATGCCTGCGCCCTAGACTTTAGGTTATACCAAATGGATGTGAAGAGTGCATTCCTTAACGGTTTTATCAATGAGGAGGTATATGTGGCACAACCTCCAAGATTCATTGACTTCGCAAAACCTGATTATGTCTATAAACTAAAGAAAGCTTTATATAGTCTTAAGCAAGCTCCAAAGGCTTGGTATGATAGACTAAAGGCATTCTTGGTTAAACATAATTATTCCATGGGAATGGTAGATAACACTCTCTTCACTAAAAGAAGTGACCCTCATATTATCATTGTTCAAATATATGTCGATGACATTATATTTGGCTCAACTTGTCAAGAAATGTGTGATGAATTTGCCAAAATCATGCATGACGAGTTTGAGATGAGTATGATGGGAGAACTAAACTTCTTCTTAGTACTACAAATAAAACAACTAGAAGACGGAATATTTTTTAACCAATCTAAGTACATTAAGGAAATGCTTAAGAAATTTGGCCTAGAAGACTCTAAACCACTTAAGACACCTATCTCTACGGAAATTAAACTCACAAGAGATGAAGAGGGTGAGTCCGTAGATAATACTAAGTATAGAGGAATGATAGGAAGTCTACTATACTTAACGTCAAGTAGACCCGATATCATGTATAGTGTTTGCCTTTGTGCTCGCTTTCAAGAGGATCCCAAAACCTCTCACCTAGAAGCGGTTAAGCGTATCTTCCGATACATTAAAGGCACTATACACTTAGGATTATGGTATCCTAAGGGATCCGGCATAGTGGTATGTGCTTATTCACATACCTTTTATTCACCATTTTCAGACCCTAAAAGACCAAAAACTAACGTTAAACGCCAAAGATATCGTGTTTTTGTGTTTGTGACTGTGCAGGAAAGGATATTGCAAAAACGACATCATAATCAACCAAAAAGCCCTAAACGAGCATGAGATGTGGAAAAGAGTCTAAAAGTCAAGCCGAAGATGAAATTTACTTAAAAAAAGCCCGTGACGACGAATTTATTTCTTAAAGGCTCAAGAAAATGAAGGAGACGCTTAATCGAAGTTCAAAAGATAATTATCAAGATAAGCTTCCCAAATTCGAGCAAGTGATCATTTTTACATCTTTGAAGACCTTTTGAAATACACGTCAACACCAAGCCTCAAAGTTACAAGACGATACATTTAGAAGTTTAGACGTTTATTAGTTTGGTAATGTAGTTTATGTGTGTTTTCTTGAGATGTAAAAGTCTAGGGGGTGAAATGTACACGATGGAAAACTTGGAATCCCCCTAGCAAGATAAATACCCCATGGGTGGCTTCATTTTGAAGCTAGTCTTTAGTCCATTTTTAGTTTTTAATTAGTGTAAGCTTTATTTTTATTAATGCATTTTTTATTTTATGTCTTAATACTTGTTCTAGCTTATTTTTCTACACTTCATCTTAATATTTCTTCAAAATCTTTACATATTTTGAGTTTATTTTTGTTATTGTTAATCTTTGTTTACATAATCTAAATCTTATATAAAAGCTTTTATAAATCTCACCACCTTTGCATGTTAATTTTGGATCAAATGGTTAAAAAAATATGGGTTAGGGCTTGTTTTTGATTCGTTAGCTTATTATCAAGCTTATTTGTTGTTTAAACTAGTTTTCCATAAAGATTTTATAAGTTTTTAGTAGTTAGATTAATTGTTTTGCATCTAAAAATCATCCAGTATCAATTTTTTTATTTTTGCGAGTTGCATTTTTTAGGGTTTAGCGAGTATCATTATTTTTTAGTGAGTATCAGTTTTTGGTTTAGCGAGTAAGGATGTCTAATAATTGCGAGTATGGTTTTCTAAATAGTTGCGAGTAAGGTTTAAAGTATTCTGCGAGTATTGTTTCTGTTATAGCGAGTATGCTTTTCTAGATAGCGAGTATCATCTTGGCTACTAAACTTCTTGCGAGTTTGGGTCTCATTTACCTTGCGAGTTCGAAAAATATTTTGCGAGTATGGGACATAAAACTATTGCGAGTATGAGCTTTGTTTCTTGTTTTGCGAGTATGGGTTTAGTTCTTGCAAGTATCAGTTTTCTAGTTTAGCGAGTTTGAGCTTTATTTTGTGTCAACTTTTATCTATTTCTTTTATAAGCCGAGTTAGGCAAGTCTTTACTTCATCGTTTCATCGAGTGAAGTTTTGTTTAGTTCATTTCTAAACGAAACTCTGCCGAAATTTCTAAAAATCTTTTAAGTTTTAATTAGTTTACTTTCTTTTCAAATCAGTTTTAAAAAAAAAACTTAGTTCGTTTAATCTTTTATAGTCTTTTAAATTTTCTTTTAT
>LBNU01029518.1:6485-22849 GCA_014162995.1 Artemisia annua
ATAATGCGGTGAATTTAGAAAAGGTCCCAAAATTATCGGTTGTCACAGCCTCCCAGCCTCAGAAGAAACCCGTCTCGGGTTTCACTTAGAATTTCCCGATGACAATGGCGCAAAGAGACGAGGATACTTCCTCCGAAACTCATCTTCGCGCTCCCACGTGAATTCCGGTCCATGACGAGAGTTCCAACGAACTTTAACGAGCGGAATTCGACTATGTTTCAAACGTTTGATCTCGCGATCCAGAATCTCAATAGGTTCCTCAACAAAGTTCAATTTCTCATTAACACGAATTTCCTTCACAGGAATCACGACGGTTTCGTCCGAAAGACACTTCTTCAAATTACTAACGTGAAATACATCATGAACATTACTCAATTCCTGAGGTAATTCCAATCGATACGCCACCGGTCCAATCCTATCTAGGATGGTAAACGGACCGATGTAGCGGGGGTTAAGCTTCCCACGTTTGCCGAAACGTATCACACCTTTCCAAGGGGAGATCTTCAACATGACTCGGTCTCCTACTTGGAACTCTAGGGGCTTACGTCTCTTATCGGCGTAACTTTTCTGACGGTCTCGAGCAGTCTGTAGATGTTCACGAATACGAACGATCTTCTCGGTAGTCTCTTGAATGAGTTCGGGGCCTCTAAGTTGACTCTCGCCAACTTCTGCCCAGCAGACAGGTGAATGGCATTTTCGGCCATACAACGCCTCAAATGGTGCGGCCTTAATGCTAGTATGATAGCTATTATTGTATGAAAATTTGGCTAAGGGTAAATACTTCTCCCAGCCTTTTCCGAAATCAATCACGCAAGCACGAGAGCAAGCTTATCAACACTATCACTCTCGCTAATCGCAAGGAAGTGAGCAGACTTCGTTAAACGATCGACAATTACCCAGATAGCGTCACAACCGCTAGCTGTTCTTGGTAACTTAGTGATAAAGTCCATGGTAATCCTTTCCCATTTCCAAACGGGTATCTCAGGCTGAATCAACAACCCTGACGGTTTCTGATGTTCGGCCTTCACTCTAGAACATGTTAGGCATTTGCTGACATATAGAGCCACGTCAGCTTTCATGTTCGGCCACCAATAAAGTTTCTTCAAGTCGTGATACATCTTATCCGCTCCCGGATGTATAGAGTATTTTGATTTATGCGACTCATGCATAATCAACTCACGAATTCCTCCATATAGAGGTATCCAACTCCTTTCTCCAAAACATAAGATTCCATCCTTGCGCTTAACAAAACCATTTTTACTCTCTACCATCCCATAGATGTTTTCGGCTGGTCGATTTTCATCCTTTAGCGCTTCAGCTTGAGCGGCTAAAATCTGTGACGGTAGTGGTGAGTTAATCGTCATTCCCAGGGATCTAACTCTAAACGGCGGAATTCTCTCTTTCCGACTAAGGGCATCTGCCACTACGTTGGCTTTCCCGGGATGATAACGAATCTCGCAATCATAATCATTAAGTAACTCTACCCACCTACGTTGTCTCATATTCAACTCCTTTTGATTCAAGATATGCTGCAAACTCTTATGATCCGTATACACGACGCACTTGGTGCCATATAAGTAGTGTCTCCAAATCCTAAGGGCAAACACTACGGCTCCTAACTCTAAGTCATGCGTGGTGTAATTCTTCTCGTGCTTCTTAAGCTGTCTAGAGGCGTAAGCTATTACCTTCTCTCGTTGCATCAAAACTGCTCCCAAACCTTTGTGTGAAGCGTCGCAATACACGACAAAGTCTTCACTACCTCCAGGTAGGGCTAATATAGGCGCACTACACAGCTTTTCTTTTAGCAATTGGAACGCTTCCTCCTCCTTTTCTCCCCATTCATACTTAACACCTTTTTGAGTCAACTTAGTTAGCGACTTGGCTATCTTAGAGAATCCCTCAATGAATCTCCGGTAATAACCCGCTAGACCTAAGAATTGACGAACTTCTGATGGGGTTGTTGGAGCGGTCCATTCTTTAATGGCCTCAATCTTCGAAGGATCCACATGTACTCCTTCGCTATCTATCACATGACCCAAAAATTGCACCTTTGGAATCCAAAATTCACACTTCGAGAATTTGGCATACAGTTGCTCTTGCCTCAATAACTCCAAAATGATTCTCAAATGCTCCTCATGTTCCTCCTTACTCTTGGAGTAAATTAGGATATCGTCTATGAATACTATCACAAACTTATCCAAGTACGGCTTACACACGCGGTTCATAAGGTCCATGAATACAGCAGGCGCGTTGGTTAAACCAAACGGCATCACTTGGAACTCATAATGCCCGTAGCGTGTTCTAAACGCAGTCTTAGGGATATCTTCTTCTCGAACCCTAAGTTGGTGATATCCTGATCTCAGGTCTATCTTCGAATAGATGCTCGACCCTTGAAGCTGATCGAATAAGTCGTCGATCCTAGGCAAAGGGTATCTATTCTTAATCGTAAGCTTATTCAACTCTCGATAGTCGATACACATACGGAACGATCCGTCCTTCTTCTTCACAAATAACACCGGGGCTCCCCACGGTGACGAACTTGGACGTATAAATCCCTTCTCTGTCAACTCTGTCAATTGCTTTGACAATTCCTCCAATTCAGAAGGAGCGAGCCGATAAGGTGCGCGGGCTACAGGAGCAGCACCAGGCATCAACTCAATCTGAAACTCTACTTGTCTCTTAGGCGGAAGTCCGGGCAAGTCGTCTGGGAACACATCCGGAAAATCTCTAACTATATGCACCTCCTCAATACTCTTCTCGCTCTTCTTCTCTTCTCCTTTCCTACTAGAAATTTGTGCCATAAAGAGACAACATCCTTTTTCAACCAACTTTGGTATCTTAGTACAAGAGATGACACCCAACCGGGAAGGATTTCCACGGTCGCCTCGATCTCCTTGTATACTCAATAACTTCTTGCCGTAAGGCACTCGCACAATCTTTTCATCGCATACTATGTTCGCATGATACTTCGACAACCAATCCATCCCAATAATAACGTCAAAACTTCCTAGTGTGACCGGCAACAGGTCTATATTAAAAGGGCGATTAAGGAAATTCAACGTGCATCCACGCAATATAGTGCTTATCCTCTCAACATTCCCATTAGCTAATTCTACATCATAGTGAATTCCTAGAGGCATCGGGGTTACTCCTAATAAAGGCATAAACGTAATGGACACGAAACTCCTATCGGCACCCGTATCAAAAAGTATGGAAGCATAGCGATTGTTGAGAAGGAACGTACCCGTGACGACGTTCGGGTCTTCCCTGAACTCCTTGCCAACCGCGTACACTCTCCCTTGAGCTGCTTCCACTTCCACCTTCACTTGCGGAGCCTCAATCGATTGCATAGCACGATTTCCTCCTGCTCCTTGGTGTCCTTGATGATACCCCGAGTTTCCATTACCTCGATACCCCCGATTTCCTCCATTCCCAACATTACCAACAGCCAACGGCTCACGACACTCATTCCTATAGTGTCCCTTCTTACCACATCCAAAGCAGGTGATATTCGCCTTCCAATCATTTTCTGGTGCAGCTTGTGCCATAGCCAGGGGTCGGGATCTACAATCCTTAGCAAAGTGTCCTGGTTTCGCACAGTTCCTACAGATCACACCACAACTTCCTTCATGGTAGCGATTACACCTTTTACACCAGGGTTTACTCCCTCCAGTGTTTTTCTGCTCTCCTTTGCCCATAGCATAAGCCTTGGCAGTCTCTTGCCGTTTGTTAGGCCTATCATGTCCTTTAGCATGGTCATTCCTCTTCCTCTTATCTTTCTTCCCCTTCTCAGCATTCTCCAACACTATGGAATCCACTAGACTCTGAGCTAGTGACATAGCCTCATGCAGATTTGCAGGCCTTGATGCAATCACATCATTCCTTACAGCTAGAGGCAATCCATCAGTGTATCGCTCAATCTTGAGAGCTTCAGTTTTGACCATGTCGGGGCAAAGCAACGACAACTCCTGATATCGACGGTTGTAAGCCGTCATATCATAACCTTTCGCCTTATGACTCCAGAACTCAATCTCCAACTTCTTAACTTCATTCCTAGGGCAATAGGTCTTAACCAAAAGCTCCTTGAGTTGCCCCCAAGTCATACCATATGCAACCTCATCTCCAACAGACTTACGATAGTTGTTCCACCAAGTCAACGCTTCATCCTTAAAGGTGAATGTCGAAAACTTCACTTTCGTATTCTCAGCACAGTTACTGACGGTAAACACCGATTCAGTCTTTTCCATCCATCTCACCAAGTATATAACTCCTTCGGTTCCACAGAAATCGATAGGGCCACAAGTACGGAACTCTTTGTAGTTACAACCAGGCGTTCGGATAGATAGTGGAATTCCAGCAGAGGTATTGGAGTGGTTCGATTCCGCTAACAGTTCGGCAACACGCTGATTCACGAGCTGATTGATCATATCCTGATCAACCGTAGGAGGGTTAGGCGGAAAGGGACCATTGTCGCCTTGAACTTCAACAGGAGGGGTTTGAGCATTTTGATTGGTGGTGTCGTGCAAATCAGGAGTGGGAGTTTCAACATTTCGTCGAGGACGTCGTCCTCTTCGAACAGGAGTAGCCACGGTAGGGCCAGTTCGAGTAGTTCGGACCGGGTTACGTCGTGGAGCCATCAATCTGAATCACGATACAAATTACTATAAGATTCCCACAACATATGCACAACGTCCGAAAATAAAGCCAACAGGCACAGAGTAAGATATCAATGGAACACCAATCAAAACTTGCTACGACCCATAGAATCAACACAATACGAATACGAAAAGGTACATCCATTCATATAGAAAAGTGAGTACATCGTTCAAGATACGACGAGATAACAAGTACAATGATCAACGATACGATGAGATAAATAAAACATAACGATACGAAAGCTAAACAACACATCTACTACAACCAATCATCTCTAACCACGACTCAGACGTAACACACGAAGCTCATCCTGAAGACTCTTAATCTCTCTCCACATCGAAGCTATCTCCACACCCTGGGAGTCCCGATCTCTCTTGAGGTCCATAACCTCTCTCTCAAGAGCGGTAGCTCTCTCCCATAGCTTCCTATCTGCATCCCTCGCAGTAAGGAAACCTCTCTGAAGGCTATCCATATGCCCTCTAAACTCTGATAACTCCTCCCTCAACTCCCTAATCCTACCCAACACAAAGGCCATATCATCCCGTAAATCATCTATAGTCTTAGCAGACTCATCTCCTAACTGCACAGCCAACTCCCTAATCCTAGTCCCATGTGCCAATAATCTCTCCCAAATACGGCCAATCTCTCCATGCTCGGCCGCCTCAGACGACACAACCGACGGCACATCCGATCCAGGTGAGAGGGGTAGTACATCCATCTCATCGGGTGGTGCAGGAACAAAGGGTAAGGGTGATAATGGTGGCGAATCTGGCTCATCGGAGTGAACAGAATGGGCTGGGCTCTGCGCCACTACGAGAGCATCATCAGGAACAACATCCTCCTCCTCCTCCTCGGGAGGGTCCATATCAACATCCTCATCCTCGGATGGATCACTCTCCTCCTCCTCAGAGTACGACTCACTACGTCTACGTCTCTGAGAGGGTGAACTAACGGGTGATGAAGTAGGTGATCGAGCACGTCGACACAAAAGGGAAGTAGGTGATGATGATGAAAGAGAGTAAGTAGGAATCTGAATAGGTGGTGGTGGAGATCGTACCGACATGCGAGCTGTAGTGCGATAAGGAGATCGCAAAGTAGAAGCTCGTGCCAGCACCTGATGCAAGGTAAGCTGTCTCGAAGAGCTAGGATGATCAATAGGTGGAGCAGGTAAAGTCTGTGGGCCATGACTCCAGGCCGATGATGAATCAACAGTAGAACGCTGAACAGTCACATAAGGATCATCTGGATATGGAAGAATCTGAGTCTGAGCTAGTCTCGGAGGACTAACAAGGATACTCTCAGCAACGTCAATACTAGTCGAAGGCATGTCTGTGACAACGGTGTAGGGATAGGTGTAAGAGTTTCAAAATAAATCGAACGCACATCTAACGTAAAACTCAACGATATAATTTCTAAATCAAAATACCGCATTATTCTAATCACGCATAAAATCGTAAAACCGCTTAACTCAATCATCATAATAATCGCAACTCAATATCCAAACAATATCTCCACATATATATACCATGTCAATCAATAAATCCAAATCATCGCAATAATCATAGTGTAAAATTCCAATCTCAACTTAAGTTCTCGCATCTATCTCAAATAATCATCTCATAAATTCATATCGTTCAAAACTTATCTTAAATGAAGACTTCGGTTTGGCAGCTGGCAGGCGTTGGTCGAGGATCGATGTTTATATAAGAAAATGGTTATAGTTTAGGTTTAATATGTACCTAGTTCTCTATAACCTTGGCTCTGATACCAATCTGTAACACCCCCAAAATTCGTACAGCGGAAGACTTACAAGCTTTCAGGGTGCTACGGGAAATTGGTATCATCACAAGAATAGATAACAAGATAACATAGATGCAAATGTAAACAAGGTCAACGTAAAGTTAAAGTTTACATTCATCCAAAAATCTTTTAAAAAGGAAAGCCCATAGTTAATAAAAGTAGATAGGTCCAAATAAAATAACATCAGAGTTCCATCGATATCTCAACCCAAGCCAAGATCCAAGCAGCTTAACCGTTGTCCAAGTAGTGAAAGCAAATCCTAATTACCTGAGAAATACATGCTTAAAAGGGTCAGCTTTCGCTGGTGAGTTCATAGGTTTAAAGCAAAATCAATACGGGACCTGAAGAATTTTAGCGCTATGTGTAACTAGGATAGGTATAGACTCATAATCACAATCTCAATCTCAATCTCAAACAATCAATCGTTTATCATCTTAGTAAAGATGAATGGTTATGGTGAGCAGGCCTCTCAGCGGTCACTAGTCAGGCTACAGCAGGAACCACCCAAGTCTGTCCCGAACCTAGGCCGCGATAGCGTCTATTCCAAACTAGGGTCAAGCGCCCTAGCTCTAGGTCAACGGCTACCTCCGTCTATCCTAAAACTAGTCCACACAATAGCAAAACGAAACAGTAGCAGGTCCAAGAAAACAGTAGCATGTATTCTCCCCCAATTTAGGAAAACCATTAAAATGATTTAAAATACGAGTAAAAGTGGGGCTATGAAACTCACCTCGATGTCGTAAGCACAATTCAAGATAGATATGTAATAGCAAAAGAAAGCAAGACTAAGACTTCTCAGCAACTATGACTCGGCACGACCTATACATATTTAGAACTCACTTAGCATATATAACTTTCTCGAAATCGATTACTTCCCGTAATTCCCGAGTATTTTCCGTTTATTTATCCAAAGAAAACATTCTTTTAAAAGAAGTTGTAGTCATCGTTTGGTATCGTTCGGTATCGTTTGGGGTGGGTACTAGAGACGAAGTCCCGACTCAAATGAACTCACGCCAAATAATTCATCCAATCATATCATATAAGCATATCCCAAAAGAAATCTCTTAACGGCATATATCACGAAAGTCAAATAATCCACATTGCACGTAATAGCATAAAAATCATATAAGAAGTCATCAAATAGCACGCAAAAGTCAAGGTCAAAAGATATGACCTCATGGATCGATAAGTCATCGCATAAATGGTCGACGGCTCATTAAATTCGTCAACTCAATAAGTCCAACCATTTGTCGATCTACTTATTACCCCCTTTTAGTTATATCATTAGTCGTAGGATGCATTTTTCGTCAACATAACCACTTAATATCCTTGTCGGGCTCCTATTGGGCTCGTCAGTCCAATAGGTCCAACAATAATATTAATGGCCCGTTATCGATAAATAAATCCGTAACTTACTCAAAATAAGGTCAAATATTCGTTACAAAAGAAATAATAAGCTTTGGACTTGTATAGCGTGTGCTCGAATATTTAATAATTCATTTCGAACACCACAATTGGTTTTGAACCCATAAGGATCCATTTTTAAAGACTTTCCGTTATTAACTCGTAATATAAATTCGTTATATATTTATTAAATAAGGTCCCGATAAATATTAATCTAACTTAATAGTTAATAGTTATCGATACGTTATTATTTTTATTTATTACGTTACCTATTTATTATATAAGTGAATATATATACATATGCTTTCACATATATATATATTTAGACTTATATTATATATACGTTTAGCGTAATAAATTATATTAACGAATTATTATTTATTCGAGTCCACGTGTCCGAGTCATGACTTCCCGGTCCACATAACTAGTCCAAGTCCAAAATCTCATGTAACGGCATTGTTGAAGCCAACCAAGACTAGGGAGTCTAGGCGACCTCAACTTGCACACAATAACGTCATAAATAATCAATCCAATAAATATATCCCGATATCCAATCACACTTTCCAAACTTCAATAACGCGAGGCCGACTACGGCTCTCGTACTAATCCTATCTCCGTCATACTAAAAGTTCACAACCTTATAACTCCATATTTCGTAACCAAGCTTCCATGTCAACAACACATCACAACAAACGTTAGTCGCAATATATATATACACATAACAATTAATTCACAAATAAATCATATAGCCACATTTCATATAATACACAAGCTTCCATATATCCTAAGTTCACACGTTTAGCCAACGTTAACCATTTTAACTATAACAATATATACATATATATCGACATCTCCAACTATATCTCATATTAGTCCAACCAAACTTACGAAACTACTTAACCTCAAAACAAAACAACCACATATTACCGTTTATCCAAAAAACTTAACGAACCCATAATAACTACTAATTTAGCACCAAAACCACAAATATCACATAACGCCAAGTTAACGAGCAAACCAAACATGAAATAAAATATATCCTACCGAGACCAAAGGTCTCGGCTCGATCCCAACGTGCCAAAAATGTGTATGCCGAGACCAAAGGGTCTCGGCTTAGGCTCTCTTGAGCTTGGCCGTGCCACGCTAACGAACCAAACGCCCCTTTGGGGTCTCGGCTAGCAACCCAAACAAGAAAACAACAACAACACGCAACTAAACCAATCCGAATCCAATCAAACCCAACTAATCTCAATCAAAATCATAACCCAAGTATTCAAAACATCAAAACTATCACTAATACTAGTCCAACCCTCGAATTCGTGGGGTTTGACCCACGGTTCGACCCAAAACCGAGCACCAAATCGACCCAAACATCACCTATTCGATACCAAACGTGACCAAGATGTTTAAAACATAAAACCCATTAAATTTTATAACCCAAAACCAAAGAAAACCTTCGGGTTTGACCCGAAAAGTCAACCCAACGAGTTGAAATCTCGTTTTCCTTTACCTTTTCTTGTAGATCTTTAAAAATGGAAGCCAAATAAAATGGTGGTGATGAAGAGAGGCGGCGGTGGTGGTGAAAACAAGTGATAGGCTCGTTTTTAGGGCGCGTGTGGTATGGGAGGTGAAAGAGGATTGAATTTGGAGTAGTTTGATGGTGGCGGTGTGTTTGTGGTGGCGGCGGTGATGGTTGTTGGAGGGTGGCCGGCGGCTAGGGTAGAGAGGAGAGGGAGTGAGATGTTGATGATGATAAGAAAATGAAATAATAATATTTAGGGTTAGGTTTTTAGTATAGAAAGTTTGGGGTTATGGCAAAAATGGTCCCTCTAGTTATAATTTTCATAAACTAGTGTAAGTGGGATACCCAAAGCTTCTATTTTTCTTACATCTCTCCCGACACATATTTTTATAAAGTTCATGAGAATTTCGGCCACCACACATAAATATTTTTAAATAGTCACCACGCACTTATAAATAAATTTTCTCGATCATATATATAAAATGTCTTGTTTAATAATCATAATCACCTCAAAATGTTTCACCACTCACGACTCAGAAAACTAAATTAATATTCGAAATAACCGTAACCGTTAATCATCAAATACGCATCACGTTAGAGTTCCTAGTGCCAAGTCATATAGTGCCTATAACGAAGTACTTAAATAGCCTAGCTAATATGTAACGAAATGTACGTTTTCTCATAAACTCCAAACTTTTCCACAAAATTCTTTCAAATTCAATGGATTATCGATAACTTAATTTTTCACGTTTATAAAAATATAATGCGGTGAATTTAGAAAAGGTCCCAAAATTACCGGTTGTCACAGCCTCCCAGCCTCAGAAGAAACCCGTCCCGGGTTTCACTTAGAATTTCCCGATGACAATGGCGCAAAGAGACGAGGATACTTCCTCCGAAACTCATCTTCGCGCTCCCACGTGAATTCCGGTCCATGACGAGAGTTCCAACGAACTTTAACGAGCGGAATTCGACTACGTTTCAAACGTTTGATCTCGCGATCCAAAATCTCAATAGGTTCCTCAACGAAGTTCAATTTCTCATTAACACGAATTTCCTTCACAGGAATCACGACGGTTTCGTCCGAAAGACACTTCTTCAAATTACTAACGTGAAATACATCATGAACATTACTCAATTCCTGAGGTAACTCCAATCGATAAGCCACCGGTCCAATCCTATCTAGGATGGTAAACGGACCGATGTAGCGGGGGTTAAGCTTCCCACGTTTGCCAAAACGTATCACGCCTTTCCAAGGGGAGATCTTCAACATGACTCGGTCTCCTACTCGGAATTCTAAGGGCTTACGTCTCTTATCGGCATAACTTTTCTGACGGTCTCGAGCAGTCTGCAGACGTTCTCGAATACGAACGATCTGCTCGGTAGTCTCTTGAATGAGTTCAGGGCCTGTAAGTTGACTCTCGCCAACTTCTGCCCAGCAGATAGGTGAACGGCATTTTCGGCCATACAACGCCTCAAATGGTGCGGCCTTAATGCTAGTATGATAGCTATTATTGTACGAAAATTCGGCTAAGGGTAAATACTTCTCCCAGCCTTTTCCGAAATCAATCACGCAAGCACGAAGCATATCCTCCAACGTTTGGATGGTTCTCTCACTTTGACCATCGGTTTGGGGATGATAAGCGGTACTCATATCGAGTCGAGTCCCCAAAGCTGTTTGGAGTGACTGCCAAAAAGATGACGTGAAACGACTATCACGATCCGAAATGATGGACAGCGGCACGCCATGACGAGAAACAATCTCTTTCACGTAAAGTCGGGCAAGCTTATCAACACTATCACTCTCGCTAATCGCAAGGAAGTGAGCAGACTTTGTCAAACGATCGACAATTACCCAGATAGCGTCACAACCACTAGCTGTTCTTGGTAACTTAGTGATAAAGTCCATGGTAATCCTTTCCCATTTCCAAACGGGTATCTCAGGCTGAATCAACAACCCTGACGGTTTCTGATGTTCGGCCTTCACTCTAGAACATGTTAGGCATTTGCTGACATATAGAGCCACGTCAGCTTTCATGTTCGGCCACCAATAAAGTTTCTTCAAGTCGTGATACATCTTATCAGCTCCTGGATGTATAGAGTACTTTGATTTATGCGACTCATGCATAATCAACTCACGAATTCCCCCATATAGAGGTATCCAACTCCTTTCTCCAAAGCATAAGATTCCATCTTTGCGCTTCACAAAGCCATTCTTACTCTCTACCATTCCATAGATGTTTTCGGCTGGTCGATTTTCATCTTTTAGCGCTTCAGCTTGAGCGGCTAATATCTGAGACGGTAGTGGTGAGTTAATCGTCATTCCCAGGGATCTAACTCTCAACGGCGGAATTCTCTCCTTCCGACTAAGGGCATCTGCCACTACGTTGGCTTTCCCGGGGTGATAACGAATCTCGCAATCATAATCGTTAAGTAACTCTACCCACCTACGTTGTCTCATATTCAACTCCTTTTGATTCAAGATATGTTGCAAACTCTTATGATCCGTATACACGACGCATTTGGTGCCATATAAGTAGTGTCTCCAAATCCTCAGGGCAAACACTACGGCTCCTAACTCTAAGTCATGCGTGGTGTAATTCTTCTCGTGTTTCTTAAGCTGTCTAGAGGCATAAGCTATTACCTTCTCTCGTTGCATCAAAACTGCTCCCAAACCTTTGTGTGAAGCGTCGCAATACACGACAAAGTCTTCACTACCTTCAGGTAGGGCTAGTATAGGCGCACTACACAGCTTTTCTTTTAGCAATTGGAACGCTTCCTCCTCCTTTTCTCCCCATTCATACTTAACACCTTTTTGAGTCAACTTAGTTAGCGACTTGGCTATCTTAGAGAATCCCTCAATGAATCTCCGGTAATAACCCGCTAGACCTAAGAATTGACGAACTTCTGATGGGGTTGTTGGAGCGGTCCATTCTTTAATGGCCTCAATCTTCGAAGGATCCACATGTACTCCTTCGCTATCTATCACATGACCCAAAAATTGCACCTTTGGAATCCAAAATTCACACTTCGAGAATTTGGCATACAGTTGCTCTTGCCTCAATAACTCCAAAATGATTCTCAAATGCTCCTCATGTTCCTCCTTACTCTTGGAGTAAATTAGGATATCGTCTATGAATACTATCACAAACTTATCCAAGTACGGCTTACACACGCGGTTCATAAGGTCCATGAATACAGCAGGCGCGTTGGTTAAACCAAACGGCATCACTTGGAACTCATAATGCCCGTAGCGTGTTCTAAACGCAGTCTTAGGGATATCTTCTTCTCGAACCCTAAGTTGGTGATATCCTGATCTCAGGTCTATCTTCGAATAGATGCTCGACCCTTGAAGCTGATCGAATAAGTCGTCGATCCTAGGCAAAGGGTATCTATTCTTAATCGTAAGCTTATTCAACTCTCGATAGTCGATACACATACGGAACGATCCGTCCTTCTTCTTCACAAATAACACCGGGGCTCCCCACGGTGACGAACTTGGACGTATAAATCCCTTCTCTGTCAACTCTGTCAATTGCTTTGACAATTCCTCCAATTCAGAAGGAGCGAGCCGATAAGGTGCGCGGGCTACAGGAGCAGCACCAGGCATCAACTCAATCTGAAACTCTACTTGTCTCTTAGGCGGAAGTCCGGGCAAGTCGTCTGGGAACACATCCGGAAAATCTCTAACTATATGCACCTCCTCAATACTCTTCTCGCTCTTCTTCTCTTCTCCTTTCCTACTAGAAATTTGTGCCATAAAGAGACAACATCCTTTTTCAACCAACTTTGGTATCTTAGTACAAGAGATGACACCCAACCGGGAAGGATTTCCACGGTCGCCTCGATCTCCTTGTATACTCAATAACTTCTTGCCGTAAGGCACTCGCACAATCTTTTCATCGCATACTATGTTCGCATGATACTTCGACAACCAATCCATCCCAATAATAACGTCAAAACTTCCTAGTGTGACCGGCAACAGGTCTATATTAAAAGGGCGATTAAGGAAATTCAACGTGCATCCACGCAATATAGTGCTTATCCTCTCAACATTCCCATTAGCTAATTCTACATCATAGTGAATTCCTAGAGGCATCGGGGTTACTCCTAATAAAGGCATAAACGTAATGGACACGAAACTCCTATCGGCACCCGTATCAAAAAGTATGGAAGCATAGCGATTGTTGAGAAGGAACGTACCCGTGACGACGTTCGGGTCTTCCCTGAACTCCTTGCCAACCGCGTACACTCTCCCTTGAGCTGCTTCCACTTCCACCTTCACTTGCGGAGCCTCAATCGATTGCATAGCACGATTTCCTCCTGCTCCTTGGTGTCCTTGATGATACCCCGAGTTTCCATTACCTCGATACCCCCGATTTCCTCCATTCCCAACATTACCAACAGCCAACGGCTCACGACACTCATTCCTATAGTGTCCCTTCTTACCACATCCAAAGCAGGTGATATTCGCCTTCCAATCATTTTCTGGTGCAGCTTGTGCCATAGCCAGGGGTCGGGATCTACAATCCTTAGCAAAGTGTCCTGGTTTCGCACAGTTCCTACAGATCACACCACAACTTCCTTCATGGTAGCGATTACACCTTTTACACCAGGGTTTACTCCCTCCAGTGTTTTTCTGCTCTCCTTTGCCCATAGCATAAGCCTTGGCAGTCTCTTGCCGTTTGTTAGGCCTATCATGTCCTTTAGCATGGTCATTCCTCTTCCTCTTATCTTTCTTCCCCTTCTCAGCATTCTCCAACACTATGGAATCCACTAGACTCTGAGCTAGTGACATAGCCTCATGCAGATTTGCAGGCCTTGATGCAATCACATCATTCCTTACAGCTAGAGGCAATCCATCAGTGTATCGCTCAATCTTGAGAGCTTCAGTTTTGACCATGTCGGGGCAAAGCAACGACAACTCCTGATATCGACGGTTGTAAGCCGTCATATCATAACCTTTCGCCTTATGACTCCAGAACTCAATCTCCAACTTCTTAACTTCATTCCTAGGGCAATAGGTCTTAACCAAAAGCTCCTTGAGTTGCCCCCAAGTCATACCATATGCAACCTCATCTCCAACAGACTTACGATAGTTGTTCCACCAAGTCAACGCTTCATCCTTAAAGGTGAATGTCGAAAACTTCACTTTCGTATTCTCAGCACAGTTACTGACGGTAAACACCGATTCAGTCTTTTCCATCCATCTCACCAAGTATATAACTCCTTCGGTTCCACAGAAATCGATAGGGCCACAAGTACGGAACTCTTTGTAGTTACAACCAGGCGTTCGGATAGATAGTGGAATTCCAGCAGAGGTATTGGAGTGGTTCGATTCCGCTAACAGTTCGGCAACACGCTGATTCACGAGCTGATTGATCATATCCTGATCAACCGTAGGAGGGTTAGGCGGAAAGGGACCATTGTCGCCTTGAACTTCAACAGGAGGGGTTTGAGCATTTTGATTGGTGGTGTCGTGCAAATCAGGAGTGGGAGTTTCAACATTTCGTCGAGGACGTCGTCCTCTTCGAACAGGAGTAGCCACGGTAGGGCCAGTTCGAGTAGTTCGGACCGGGTTACGTCGTGGAGCCATCAATCTGAATCACGATACAAATTACTATAAGATTCCCACAACATATGCACAACGTCCGAAAATAAAGCCAACAGGCACAGAGTAAGATATCAATGGAACACCAATCAAAACTTGCTACGACCCATAGAATCAACACAATACGAATACGAAAAGGTACATCCATTCATATAGAAAAGTGAGTACATCGTTCAAGATACGACGAGATAACAAGTACAATGATCAACGATACGATGAGATAAATAAAACATAACGATACGAAAGCTAAACAACACATCTACTACAACCAATCATCTCTAACCACGACTCAGACGTAACACACGAAGCTCATCCTGAAGACTCTTAATCTCTCTCCACATCGAAGCTATCTCCACACCCTGGGAGTCCCGATCTCTCTTGAGGTCCATAACCTCTCTCTCAAGAGCGGTAGCTCTCTCCCATAGCTTCCTATCTGCATCCCTCGCAGTAAGGAAACCTCTCTGAAGGCTATCCATATGCCCTCTAAACTCTGATAACTCCTCCCTCAACTCCCTAATCCTACCCAACACAAAGGCCATATCATCCCGTAAATCATCTATAGTCTTAGCAGACTCATCTCCTAACTGCACAGCCAACTCCCTAATCCTAGTCCCATGTGCCAATAATCTCTCCCAAATACGGCCAATCTCTCCATGCTCGGCCGCCTCAGACGACACAACCGACGGCACATCCGATCCAGGTGAGAGGGGTAGTACATCCATCTCAGCGGGTGGTGCAGGAACAAAGGGTAATGGTGATAATGCTGGCGAATCTGGCTCATCGGAGTGGACAGAATGGGCTGGGCTCTGCGCCACTACAAGAGCATCATCAGGAACAACATCCTCCTCCTCCTCCTCGGGAGGGCCCATATCAACATCCTCATCCTCGGATGGATCACTCTCCTCCTCCTCAGAGTACGACTCACTACGTCTACGTCTCTGAGAGGGTGAACTAACGGGCGATGAAGTAGGTGATCGAGCACGTCGACACAAAAGGGAAGTAGGTGATGATGATGAAAGAGAGTAAGTAGGAATCTGAATAGGTGGTGGTGGAGATCGTACCGACATGCGAGCTGTAGTGCGATAAGGAGATCGCAAAGTAGAAGCTCGTGCCAGCACCTGATGCAAGGTAAGCTGTCTCGAAGAGCTAGGATGATCAATAGGTGGAGCAGGTAAAGTCTGTGGGCCATGACTCCAGGCCGATGATGAATCAACAGCAGAATGCTGAGCAATCACGTAAGGATCATCCGGATACGGAAGAATCTGAGTCTGTGCTAGTCTCGGAGGACTAACAAGGATACTCTCAGCAACGTCAATACTAGTCGAAGGCATGTCTGTGACAACGGCGTAGGGATAGGTGTAAGAGTTTCAAAAT
>LBNU01029519.1:6769-21858 GCA_014162995.1 Artemisia annua
ATATATATATATATATATATATATATATATATATATATATATATATATATATATATATATATATATATATATATATATATATATATATATATATAATAAGTTTTGGTGAATATTCTCCTACTTACATTGGCAGTTACTGTCGTTTGTCTGTAGGCAAGTCCTTAAGTATATTATGTTAAGTTAGTATATATCCTAAGACCAATTACAAAGGGCCTTTGACCTGGCACATGATATGTGTGTCTATCCACTCTATTAAAATATATATAGGCCTAAATCCAAAACCCGACGCAAACGGGCTTGGGCCTATATATCTTCTAACACACTCAGCTAATAGGTTGTGAGTTTAAGCTTCGATTAAGAAATGTATGAGTTATTGTCTGTATCAAAATGTGTGAGTAATATGTCAAAAATAAAATTTAAGTCAAACGTTATGTATATTAAGTTTACAAGTCTGAGCATGCTTTCGATATTGTTAGCATCTTATATTTACTTCACAGTTAGAAAAATAGCTTATCTTTCAGTGACAATTAATATATCGTTTAAGATAATGCAAAATAATGTATTTCGTTTAGAAATGCCAGGAAAACAAATTCATTCAATAAATCATTAGGCAATACACAACTCCTAAATTTGAAACTTTTGGGCACTTCAAAATTGTTTCACAAAATAATATTAAAATCCCAAGTCAATGCTGTAATGTCTGTAAATTGCTGAGAACGTAAAATCCTTAATCTGTTAATACCAAAATATATTTTTGTAAGAGGAGATTAAACGGTATACCCATTTAAATTAAGAAACTACCATGTGGCTTCTTTATAAATATGGCTCCACACTAATTATGACTTGGTCTGTTGGTGATGTGCATTATCTACATCCCATTTGCCATAAAAGAATAAGACAAAAAAGGCACATGTAAAGAAACAGGGGTTTCCAATACGTCCACTGTCTATGTTATAAACTTCTAAATTTCTAATCACTAATCAGGCTCTCGCGCATTGCGGCGGAGCTGATTTGGGTCTAATATTTGTTGTAACAGGTTCTCTTGATCTTTATATTTTCTCTATGTCGAAATTTTGGCTTTCGTAAATAATTTGAAAATTATGTTTTAATGTAAATATTTCTCTTTGGTAGTAATTTAATGCTAAAAAAAAAACCCACTTGATCAATGGATGTAATTTATTGCTAAAAAAAGCCACTGGATCAAATATTAGAATTCCAATTTTTTAACCAAAGTGAAAAGCCCATTAAAATGTTCCCGATTTTTTTCATAAGTCTTTTTTCATAGTCATTATGATATGGCTGTTGCGAGGAGGTTCGGGTCATCTTACATCCAGCGTTTCATTAACTTCGCTATAATGATGGGATTCTTGACGGCCAGATTAATTTTTCGCTATTCAGTTCATCATTGCTTTTCTATTTAAGGGTGCTTTCTATCAAACTCCATCCATATCTAATCTCACCCAGAAAAAAAAATACATATTCATTAGTTCTCAATATAATGGCTCGTTTGGTTCGTCTCGATGAATTTGCTGTGGCTGCTAAGTCTACGCTTATGAAGGATCGAATGTTGGTGCATTTCTAAAGGAAGTTGTTGATGATATGGCTACCGAAAAAGAGTTGAGAAGGCTTTGCCAGGATGTAACTGATCATGTTAAGTAGAGGGAGGTGTTGATTTTAGAGCTCGAGAAGTTGCGTGGTTCTATTGTTGCTGTGGAGAGTCTATCTTTTCTGAAGGATGCTCAGAAGCATGACAGAGAAAAGGCTGCGAGTTTGTTGATAATGGTTACTGAGGCACATCTTCGGGCCTGTGAGAAGATGTTGTTTGTTAGCAAGATGACAAGTGATTATTTGGGGATGGGTAGGGGTGGAAACGAGCCGAGCCGTTCGTGAAAAGCTCGGGATCGGATCGGTAAAAAGCTCGAACGAGCCGAGCCTAAACGAGCTCGAGCCTAAGTTTGGGCTCATTTAATAATCGAGCTCGAGCCCGAGCTCTATACAAAAAGCTCGAGTAGGNAGTGATATCACCTGTGATATCACAGGTGGTATTGTAGGTGGTATCACTGGTGATACTAAACGTATGCTACATAGCAGATTCAAAACCACAATTAGACACAAAAACAGCATTCAAATGCAATTAAAAACATAAATTCAACTAACAACTTAATTAATAAGCAAAATTACAAGAGCAGATAACAAAATTATCAAATATGTTTCACTCACACATTTCATCAAACACTTGGTGTGCAACTTGATCACAAGGAATGTTAAATAACTTGATCCACATAATTAACAAACGATTCAACAGCACTATCAACAACAACAATATCCATCAAATCAGCTTCTGAAAACAAATGGTTCATTTAAATCAAACTAAGACATAAAAAGGATGATAATGATCGAGAGGTAATTATGAGATGATGATCGGAATGTTGACTGGAACGGCGATGGTGATGATGATCGCAACGATGGTGCAGCGGTGGTGTTGCGGTGGTAACTGATTATGAAGGGAAAAAGTAACAGATTATAGAGAGAAATTGGTTGAGAGAAAACACACACAAACTGTGTGTGAAAAAAAAAGCGGATGGGGAAAAATAAATAAAATAAAACTTTATATAGGTGGGGTAAAATTAGGTTTAAGTGATTAAATCTTAGATTAATTTAGGCCATTAGATTAAAAAGGATGGAGGGTGGGGATTTGTCCCTTGGTATGCACCAAAAAAAGGGTATGCGATTGAATTTTCCTCTATATATATAACATATTGAATCCTAAAATCAAATGTGATTTTCTTTACAAAATTAAACCTAACACATAAACTCCACACACCCACATGCACACAAAATAAGTTTTGGGTAAAGGGGAGTAATCCTGCACCCTGGTAAATATATTAACCAAAAATCTTTTAAGTACAATGGATATGGGTGAAGTCCCACATCTCAGCCCTGGTACACTGCCTGGTGGGGATTGTAAGCCTCTTGAGATCCCTTGAGACGTAAAACAAAGTGCGTAAGCAATCCCACGCGCATCAGGAGGGGTCTTCTGTTTCAATATCAACTAGCTCTAAAAGACAAGTCGATATATTACACCGGTTCCCCGTGAGAATGAAACAAGCTCTTTTAAGAGAACTTGAGTGGATGGAAGGTTTAGTGCAGTGCGTTACTGGGTCCATGACGTCTTTTCTTCAATATCGATGTTACCTTAGTAACCATCAGTAGCATATGAATTGAACCCCGTTTCTGCCCTAAGGTTTAATAATTGGAGGGCTATTTCTTTTCACCCTTTCTCATTCCATTTCTTTTTAATTCTTCAACCCCTTCAGTGCTTACCGAGACTTCATTACTAGAACCTTGTTGGGTTTGTTTCAATCCTAGCTCAATCTCAGTCGGCACTCTTCCCTTTCTCACTTTTCTCCTTTTTTGGCAATCATTCCTAAGGACTTCTAATCTATCTATTGGATTGTCCCTGGGAAGATCCCTCCGGTTCTGGTGGATCATGGGAACACATACGTAACCTTACCATCCTTATAACTCCATGCATTAAATTAAAATGGTCGGTCTTTTGGTATCTTTCCACAATCGCCATTAACCAAATCATTGAAAATTCTCTCAAAGTGTTTATGATGAAGAAACACATTTTGTTAACACTTTGAGAGTTTTATAACTTTTCAAATGTTCCCCCTTAACATGTGCTCATAGGATGATGATAGAAATTTGCACATGTCGGGGTGAGCTGCACTTTTTGAATTGATCTACTCTTAATAGACATATACCCTAGGGACACGTTTACGTTTCTTAGTTAAAGGGATCCATTATCAGCTTCTAGGTGATAACTAGCCCTAATAACTAACTTGAAGTTGTTAACATTCCTTAAAAAGGAAGTTAGACCCGTCAAAGTATACATCTAAGAAGAGCTTCTCGAAACGGTACTTTCTACTTGGATAAATCCTTTCGAATTCTAACGTTTGTGTTTCATCAATTCATGATTCATAATCAATTCACGGTTTCTACTTGTTATGGTAAAAAAATACGCGAAAGACTCTTAGCCACTTGCTCCCCCTCAATATGTGCACATTGATTGATTCAATTTGAAAGTTTTTAAAACTTTAGCACATACGGGAGAGCGTACATATCAGATCATTTATTCACCATTTATACACTTGCTCCCCCTCAATATGTGCTTTGATTAAAATTCAAAAAAAACTTCAAAAATTTTAGCACATACGGGAGAGCGTACCTTTGAATCCAAAAACGTCACATTTTAAATCAGATTTCATTTTTAAATCACATTCTCTCCCCCGATCAAAAAATTTCAAATCTTTTGAGATTTTGTGATCCCAATTGATTTAAATGATTTTAGAAGAAAAATGAAAGAAAATGTGATAAAACTTTAACATTTAGTAATTTTGAGACACTTTTTCACTGCTGCTAGTGCACAAAGTTTTTAAAGGTGTAGAAATTTTGAGCAAATACGCTCCCCCTCAATTAATGACCCGTTTTCTATTTAAAGAGTTGTGGTCATTAAGTTGAGCGACAAGGTATTTGTAAAAATTTAAGTCCAATAGCCACCTTGTAAACCACAAAAACTCTCTTAAAGAATCATTAAGAGAGAGATTTTGGGATGAAAGAAGACTTCTCTTCTTTTACTAGAAGTGATGCACTGAAACGTACATCAAATCGGAGGTGCACGGATGTAAAGTAATTGATGCCCGGATGAACTTCATCCGTTGTTAGGAACAACCGTCTTTAAGGCGACGTGTTTTCCTCATTTTGAAACACGGGTTACTATCTGAAGTAATAGCAAGCCGAAAAGACATGTTTTAGCCGGTTAATATAACTCCTGCTCGAGCTTCACTTAAAGTCCTATGCCATCAATGAATGACATTCATAGAAGTTTAAAATGTTATCGATAAACAAAAGACATGCCTAGGATGAAGCTATTTTTGTANCGGGTTACTATCTGAAGTAATAGCAAGCCGAAAAGACATGTTTTAGCCGGTTAATATAACTCCTGCTCGAGCTTCACTTAAAGTCCTATGCCATCAATGAATGACATTCATAGAAGTTTAAAATGTTATCGATAAACAAAAGACATGCCTAGGATGAAGCTATTTTTGTATTTTGTGTTTTTCAGATTTTAATGGTTTTTCTAGGTTTTATATTTTTTATTTTTCTTTTGATTGAAAGAATATGTACAAGGATATGTGAAGCAAATCCATTACTCGTCATCTTCCTCCTGAAGACTTTTGAGTGACTCAGGAGAGATACTCTTCATTCCAAGGCGCGGGAGAATGAATTGAAACCGTTCTCTGGGAAGTGCCTTAGTGAAGATCTCTGCCAGCTGAAATTCTGTCCTCACAAAGTAATGTTCCAGAATTCCCTTTTCCACTTGTTCCCTGATGAAATGATGTCGAATATCAATATGCTTCGATCTGGAGTATTGGACGTTGTTGCAGCAAAGAGCAATTGCACTTTTGTTGTCACAGTACATCGAAATTTTGTTGTACACAAAGCCATAGTTAGATAATTGTGATCTCATCCAAAGGATTTGAGCACAGCAAGATGACATGGCAATGTATTCAGCCTCAGTGGAGGAAATCGATGTACTCATTTGCTTCTTTTATGACCAGCTAACCAGCTTATCTCCAAGAAATTGAGCACCGCCTGAAGTACTTCGACGAGTATCTTGACACCCCGCATGATCAGCATCAGAGTAGGCAGTGAGGGCCATAGCTGTGTCTTTAGGATACCAAAGGCACATGTGAATCGTCCCTTGAAAGTACCTGAAGACCCTTTTGACTACTTCTAAGTGCTTCTTGGTGGGTTTGGATTGATAACGAGCACACATGCAAACAGCAAATAGAAAATCTGGCCTGCTAGCGGTGAGGTACATTAATGATCCAATCATGCTACGGTACTTTGTTTGGTCAACTGGAGCCCCCTCAACATCCTCATCCAGTTTTGACCTTTCTACCATTGGGGTGTCAACAGAATCACATGATTCAAATCCAAATTTCTTCAAGATTTTAGTAGCATACTTGGATTGATTGATGAAGATACCGTGGGGATTCTGAGAAATTTGTAACCCCAAGAAAAATGACATTTGCCTCATCATAGACATTTGGAATTATGTACTCATCTCTTGTGAAAACCGATCACATTCCAATGGATTTGAAGAAGTGAAGATAATATCATCCACATATATCTGAACGTGGAGTAGATGCTTGCCCGATTTTCTGGTGAATAATGTAGGATCAACGACACCCTTGGTGAATTTGTTGGCTAGAAGGAATTTGGATAGATTATCATACCATGCTCTGGGTGCCTGTTTAAGTCCATAAAGTGCCTTCTTCAAGCGATAGACATGATTAGGGCGTTCAGGATCAACAAACCCTTCTGGTTGACTTACATAAACCACCTCCTTTAGGTGACCATTAAGAAATGCAGTCTTCACATCCATTTGGTAGACAATCATATTCTGACTAGCTGCATTAGCAAGAAAGATTCTGATGGCCTCGATTCTCGCTACTGGTGCGAATGATTCTTCAAAGTCAATTCCTTCTTCTTGTCTGTATCCTTTGGCCACTAGCCGAGCCTTGTTTTTCAGAAATTAACCATATTCGTCAAGCTTCACTTTGAAGATCCACTTGAGAGCGATAATCATAGCACAGTCGGGAGGAGGCACTAATTCCCAAACATCAAGTCTGTCAAATTCATGGATTTCATCTTGCATTGCAGTGAACCAGGATGCCTTAGGCAAAGCTTCTTTAAAGTCCTACGGTTCAGTTTTAGACAGTATGGAACTGACGAAGCACCACAAGGCATCAGTGGCAAGTTGTCTACATGTAGATACGGGGTGAGATGGATTACCAATGATTTTGTCAATTGGGTGATCGTTTGTCCATTTTCTGATATGCTCATGAAGTTGATGACTGAGAACTGATGTAGCAGTATTGGAATCTTCTGAAGAGGTTGCCACATTGGATGGATCAGGAGCGAATATGTTGACAAAAGGTTCATCAGGTGGTTGAGCAAAGGGATTCACTTCAAAAGAATTTTCAGATGCGGCTCCTTGAGGAAATGAAGAAGGTTGATCAGTGTGAGCGGGTTGAGTATGACTGGANATGACTGAGAACTGATGTAGCAGTATTGGAATCTTCTGAAGAGGTTGCCACATTGGATGGATCAGGAGCGAATATGTTGACAAAAGGTTCATCAGGTGGTTGAGCAAAGGGATTCACTTCAAAAGAATTTTCAGATGCGGCTCCTTGAGGAAATGAAGAAGGTTGATCAGTGTGAGCGGGTTGAGTATGACTGGATGATGGAGCATTTTGATTAAGAGAGATAGAAATGGAAGGCCCATTTGTAGGTTGAGGTGCATCATTAGCAGCAGCATCCGGACCTATGACTTGTGGTTCAGGTTCGACCATCTGTTGAGGTTCAAAATACTCATCATACATTGGATCAAATAATTTCTTCAAGTCCTCACTAGTAGGTGGTACATAAGGAGCATCAGTGGTGGAGGAATGTACAAGTCCCGAACTAATTGGTCCAGGAGTCAAAAGATTAGTTGCGGGTCCAGAACTGGAGTATTCAGGAGCCGTGTGCTCGGACAGCTCATCAAACGTGACATGGATAGTTTCCATGATTTTTCGGGACCTTTTGTTGTAGATTCGATAACCCTTCTTGTTTGGTGCGTAGCCAACAAAGATTCCAATATCAGCTTTTGTCTTGAGCTTTCCCAAGTCTTCACTATCGTTGGTTGGGTAACATAGTGCACCAAAGACTCGAAGAAATGAAAGATCAGGTTTTTTCTCGTGCAATAGCTCATAGGGGGTTTTGTTGTGAAGAGGATGTATCAGTGATCGGTTTTGAGTGTAACAAGCAGTTGCAATTTCCTGTCCCCAGAGGAACATAGGAGCTTTGGAGAATATCACCATGGTTCGTGCGGCCTCTACAAGGGTATGGTTTCGTCTTCCAACGACTCCATTCTGTTGAGGTGTTCGAGGTATACTCCTTTGATGACTAATTCCAAGATCTTCATAAAATTGAACAAGTTTCTGATTAACAAACTCAGTTCCGTTATCTGTGTAGACGAATCTGACAATTTTATTTAGTCCAACTTGCAGCTGCTTGATTAGTTTGATGACGATTTCAGGTGCCTCGTCCTTGGATCTGAGGAACTTAACCCATGTAAACCGAGAGTAGTCATCTACGTTCACTAACACATATCTCTTTCCAAATTTTTTTTGCACTCTCATTGGACCACACAAATCCATGTAAAGGGTATGAAGAACTTCCATAATGGTGTTGATAGTTTTAGGTTTGTGAGATTGCTTCTTGCTTTTACCTAGCTGACAAGCGGAACACAGATGATCCTTTTCATATTTCAGTCGGGGCATGCCTCGAACGAGATCTTTGTGAGTGAGCTCATTGATGGTACCGAAGTTCAAGTGATTCAAACGACGATGCCACAACCATGACTTGTTCTTGGATGCCTTAGACAATAAGCAAATAGGTGATGACAGCATCATATCTTCAATGGATATTGTGTAGAGGTTTGAGCCACGTCTACCTTTCAGAAGATCCACACCATCCAATCTTCGAACAAAACAAGTGTGTCTCCTGAAGGCTACTTCAAGATCTGAATCACAAAATTGACCGACGGAGAACAATTTGTACCCAAGCCCTTCTACATAGTATACCCTAGAAATCACGCTGTCACCAAACACATATTCTCCATAACCCATTATCGCACCAAAATGATCATTCCCGAATCTAACAGTCCCGATAAACTTTTCCATGAAATTTCTGAGCCGTGAGCGATCCCCAGTCATATGTTTTGAGCAGCCTGAGTCCAAATACCACAGGACGATTTGTACGACCCGCATTTGAAACCAGACAGATATGGATAACTGAAAAACGTGGATCCCCAAACACAATTGGGATCCGATTGGTTAGTACAAGCATAATTTATTGCAACAGAAGAGGAAGGTTCAATAGTATCATTAGTCATATCATGACAAGCGGGGGCACTAGACTTATGGTTGTCGCATTGTGTACCTAAAGGAAAAGTCCATCAACTAACCTTCCATATCCTAACATTGGAAAGCCTAAAATTGGGCAATTTAGTTAACGGGCATTGACCTCTTAAAGTGAATTTTCTTCCAGTGGGTCTCCAATGATAACCAACATTAGAAAACTTCCTTCCTGTTGCTTTCCAGACATGTTTTTCAGGTTTTTGATTCAAAGCATTATTAACCGGGAGTAATTTAGAAGCATTCAAAAATGTCTTAACGCACTCATCATGATTACCAAAAATTAAATAGTCATTACAGATCTTACAAGTAGCATCAGAATTCGAATTAATTACAGTACGCCTAGAGCTAATACTAGAATCAACATGATTCATATCATTCAAATCAGTCTTATTGTTCCTAAGGTGGTCTTCTACTTTCTTCCCTTGAGCACTCTTAGCTGGCGAAGTCCTATCATTCCTTGTATTGCAACTAGGCTTTGACCCGCTAGCTTTAGTGACACTGTTTACTCTTGTAGAATTAATGATGGGAACATTAGATCGCGGTATCACTGTTTGATTTTGGGTATGAGGTGTGTTAAGTTCAGATGATGCCAAGGGTACATTAAAGGCAACATGCTTGATCTTATCCTTAGATGATGGTTCATTAATCTTATCACGCATGCTAACAGCTTTGGGACATGTACCAATGGCATAATCTAAAAGTTCATATGATCTATTGGTGAGATAATAAACATCAAGGATGGCATCATCAGCAGGTCTCACCATTCTAACCTCTTCAATGGTCTCACAAAGCATGTCTAGGCAATCCTTAAGATACCTTAGGTACTCACTATGGAAAAACGCATTATTCCTATGGGGAAGAGGAATATTTATGGCATCATATGCATTTCTTTTAGATTTAAGACCTTGTAGAGATTGCTGTCACATGCAGTGACATGCATTTTCCCTTTCATCTGAGTCTTTAGATTCTCAATATCATTTAACAGAGACGTTATTTTCTCATTCGTTTTATCACATGTGATCTTAATCGACTCATGTAACTCTTTGTAATGTTGTTTGACCTTTGAGTTTTCAGCTTGAAACAATCATTTTCATATTTGAGGTGTTTGATGACGTTTTGTGTGACATTTCTCAAAAATTCATGTCTTATAATTTAAATAATAGTTTATTTAATAACTATTCCATTTTAATAAAACAACTTCGTAGAAAGTTATCCGTAAACATCCAATTCTTTCACTACGACTATATATGTCAACTCTACATTTCTTGTAGTCCACTATTTATTTTTCCTTGAAACCCTAATTTAAAAAGTTACTTTCACTTTTATTTTAGGAACTAATTACTTAAAACTATCAAAAACATATAACTACGAAAGCATTCGTAGTAATAATGTGAAAGTTATTGAAAAACTCATCATCTACTAAAATTATATTTTCATAATTTTTACAATAGTATTTCATCACTATGGTACCATTAAAAATTATTTCTAATTAACCCGGTACCCGAAAACGTCAAAACTACTCGAGCTATGCACTAAACGGTACCCCGTAAAAACAAAGTGGGACAAAGTTTATAACTTTGCCCCACTCCTAGCAAGGTGGCCGGCCAAGGAAGTCCTTAGGGACACTTGTACAAAAATATTTACCACCACATTTCCACTAACTCAAAAACCTCTACCAAACTTTGCATGTATCATAATTTATATCACCAAAAATCTTCTTGCTCTCTCTACTCTTCTCCTTGGCTCGTTCCATATCAAAACACCACAAGAGATCAAGATTTTGCAAGAACAACTATATACAAGTTTATACAAGTACTCATAGATATCCATTACAAGGTTTTGAAATATAAACCTATGGATTAGTTAAGGTTTTCTTGCTAAATAACTAGTAATCTTCCAAGTGAGTAAATTATTATACTTTCATGGTTCTTGGTATATTTCTACCACATTTTAATTAAATTATATATGCATGCAAGTAGATGAAATTTGTACCACTCAAATCTTATGTTTTATTAAACTTTTGATATATAGATATGTAGAGTTTTGGTGTGGTGATGTTTTGATGTTTATTAGGAACCCATGACACCTTGAGGAGGTGTATGGTAGTTTATGGGATTGTTGGATTGAATTGATGGTGAAATTAGAATAGTTATAGGATGAGAAAACCCTAATGGACATTAAAAACAAGCTTCTGGTCATAATTTGAAAATACAGAAAACTCAGTAGGTTGGAACCCATTTTTGACCTAAGATAAAGAAAATACATTTTAAGATGAAGCCATGGCCGAAAGAACGGGTAAAAACGGGTTTATAACGAAAAAGTTATGCTAAAAACAAGTTATACCAAATTATGTTTAACCATTTTGAGACCACCTGGACATTTTTCTAAATTCTGGAAAACTCAGCAACTCATGACTTATTTTTGACAAGGTACTCAGAAAGTTAAGACTAAAAGGAAACCATAGCAAAAAGAACGGACTAAAATGAGTTTGAAACGAGAAATTTACGCTAGAAACAAGTTACTAGTGTTTCTTATAAAATCTGAAATTTATGTTGCTGATGTAATAAAGTTTTCAATGAAAACAGGTCCCTAACCTTCATTAAAATGTACCAACATGATAAAAATGTATTAGTATTTGTTTAGAGCTAACCGGGGATATAAAATTCTTGAAAAACGGACTTATAACGAATTAGTTATGATTTTTCGAAAGTTATTGTTTTACTAGAAATACCAACAACAAGTAATATCCATATTCACCTTATACGTAGATGTAAAACTTTATTTTCAACAACGATATATTTTGAGTACATAAGAGTGGTATAAATGACATATACATTTGCATTCATAACATTTTTATTATTAAATCTAAGTTAGAAAATATTTAATCATGATAGGTTGCGGATTGTGAACGCGCCTTATTTGACATATCCATTCCTTACTCTTAGCTCCAACACTACAAGTGAGTTTATAGCCTCGCTTTTAAACTTTAAATGATTTATAAACCTCGCGAGGGGGATACATGCTAGTTTTACAAAACGAATACAAGTAGCTTTTGGTATGCTTGACCCGAATACATGATTATAAGATAATGAGTAACACTTGCCAATTAAGTCCCCATCATGAACCGTTAATTTTGTGTAAACGCTAATATTATAAATATGCATATTGGGCATTGACCAGCCTGGCCGAATGAGTAGCTCTCATCTTTCAACGGTCATATAATATTGAGAATATGAGGTAAATGGCAAATATTACCCTACCGGGGCAAATTATAAACTTGGTTAAGGTTCGGTTTCATGAGCTCTATGTTATAATCTAATAACCGACAAGTACTGATCATACTTGTTACCCGATGAATGATACTTGTATTCACTTTATTATTACTAAACTCTATGAATTCACTCAACATTATTTGTTGACTTTTAGCATGTTTTATCTCAGGTCCGTAAGTACCTCAGCTTGGATGGGCCGCGCAAGGAAAGATTATCGATTAAAGATGGCTCATGTTTTTAAATGTTTTTATGATGTACTAAAATGTTAAAGACTTTTATTATCATATCTATGTATCTTTCAAACTTGTGAAGTAAACTTTTGGGACTTCATGTAAAATATAATAACCTTTTAAGGTTTATGTTTATTAAATATTTCTTGTATGAAACTTGTTTATTATGTTTGTACTATGTGATCGATATATAGCACCCCATGACCCTTCCGCTGCAAACCTGAAAATGGGGGTGTTATAGATTGGTACCAGAGCACAAATTATAGTGAACTAGGTCTTTTTATTTTTAAAAACCTAGACTATAATCGTTTATTTTTTTTAAAAACATGAGCTTCCATCATCTTGTCCGATATCCATGCGCGCCTACTCCCGAGCTTCCTATTTTTCCCTCGTATATATATATACATCTTGATCATGCTATACTAGAAATAATTATAAGTGTTATAATTGTTTTCTATCTTATTCGATAATCCGTGAAATATCACTTCTTATATATTTAAACTTTACGTATAAAAACTTCTTGTTGTATTCATGAAAATTTTAAATTTTGTCTAAAAATTTAATCTACACAACTCTTTGATTGCACCATTGTTGTACATATGCGCACAATAAATATTATCATTTATACATGTAATATTTATTAAATTCTTGCTTATCGATGTAACAACCGTTATTTTACTCATTTACTTATGTCAAAAAATTATTTTTATAATAACATTTCTCTCCATATTCTAACTTTATATATATATGATTTTTCAGATTTGTCATGGCACTCCCGATTCCTCCTAATCAAGCGTTAGATCTTTTGGAAGTCGAGCCAGCTCAGCCCGAGCTTGCACCCGCTCAACCTCTACCTCCACTACCTAATCACCTTCATCCCGACCTTGAGGATGAAGATGAAGAGGAGCCATTTGAGGATGAAGAGGAAGAGATAGAAGAGCAAATGTTTCAAGATGTAAGCTCCGATGAAGAAATGGATGAACCTGAACTAATTCATCCGTATGAGGCACCTGGTTCGCCTTATCCACCACCTCCACTATCGGATACTTCTTCTGATTCTGAACCGGAAACTGATGAGATTGCTACTGTAGGTACTATTACACAAGTACCACTTGCTAGACGTATGTTTCCTAGAGGTATTTATGAGAGAGGTGGATCATCCTCTTCTGCTCCTATCATTTATGAGGCCGAAGAACTCGTGCCTAGTTACATGAGGAGAGATATCAACTCTCTTTATGGAAAGGTTAAGGTACTAGAAAGGCAAATGGTGGTGAGAGAACTTGAAGGAGAACGTTCTTTATCTAGGGATAGACTTGCACATAACCGCATGAATTTACTTGATCTTGATTTGGGTTTAGTAGAACGACAACAAGATAAGAATAAGAGTGAGGTTGATGTGTTGGGGAAACGTGTTCGAGAATGGGATGATGAGGGATTAAGGGCTGAAAATAAGAAGTTAAAACATAAGTTAGAAGATGTTGAGTTGTCTCGTGAGTTTGATCGTATGACAAACGAACGTCTGGAGAAAGATCTTTATGAGATGAGGCGATGGGCCTATGATCATTGGGAAGAGATGATCCGATTGGGTTACGATGAGGAGAGATCATGTGATGTCACCGATGTGCTAGCGGTGTATGGGGAGACCTTACCACCCGAGCCACGTGGATCACCTCGTGACCATTAGTAGTTTATGTACTTGTACTTCTTTTGTTGTATCTCATGGATCACTTCGTGACCATTAGTAGTCTATGTATTTGTATTTCTCTTGTTGTATTTCGTTGTTCTTCTTCCATCTTGTAAATTACTATTAGTTAGTAACTAGTATCATCGAATGTAATGACTTCGTCATATTTTGTAATACGAACCAACAATGTATTAATCTTTTGTAATGAATGATGAAGTTTTATTCTCTTATATTCTATTCAATATTGTTGTGAAATCTTTCATATTCAATTTAATAATGCATGACTATATTTATGTCATTGTATAAATACTCATTAAAAATTTTCTTGTGTTGTGATAGAATCATGCCACCAAAGAAGATGACAAACGCTGAAATTCGAAAGCTAGTTAGCCGAGGATCGTGCCGCAAGAGCTAATGACGCTGGGGCTGCCGGTGGCGGTACTGGAGCCACTGGAGCTGCCGGTGGTGATGCTGGAGCCACTGGGGCTGCCGGTGGCGATGCTGGAGCCACTGGGGCTGCAACTGGTGCTGTAGTGCGTGGTTGCACTTATAAACAATTTCTGGGTTGTGATCCTATTAAGTTTAGGGGAACTGAAGGGGCGGTTGGATTAATCCGTTGGTTTGAAAGTGTCGAGAACACGTTCATACTTAGAAAATGTGCAGAAGATTGCAAAGTTCAATATGCCGTGGGTACTATGATAGAATATGCTAAGTCTTGGTGGAACTCGTACGCTCAACCTATCGGAATGGAAAAAGCCTATGAAACTACATGGACCGATTTCAAGAAATTGGCAACTAATAAGTTCTGTCCTCGTAGTGAAATAAGGTTGCTTGAAACCGAGTTTTATGATTTGAAGGTGAAGAATTA